>JANIJG010020887.1:64212-94568 GCA_024611175.1 Megaceryle torquata
TTTAGTTTAAACTCCTCACCCCTTGGCCTGTCCCCACAGGCCCTGCTCAAAAGTCCCTCCCCATCTTTCTGCCAGGCCCCTTGAAGACCCAAAAGGCCACAAGGCTGAACAACCCCAACTCTCTCAGTCTTTCTTCACAGGAGAGGTGTTCCAGCTCTCTGATCATTTCTGTGGCCTCCTCTGGACCCAAATCTTTTTGACAGGCACCAAACTCCAGGAAAGCTGGAGCACACTCACATCCTTTCAGCTCCTGCTGCAATTGGCACTTGCCTGAGCTCAGATGGCCAGGAGGATTTCTAAGCCTTAACCTCTAGGAAGATTTTCATCTTTGGCAAAGCCAGCAGCTACAGCAGCCGGGCTTGTGGACTCATTTGAAACATGTTTAGTAGGGTGGCAAAGAAACCAATATCTATTTTCAAAAATAACACAGACTTTTGTTAAACTCCCTAAAAAAGAAAGTCTGTACATCACAGACTCCAAAGTGCCTGTTTGGAAAGTAGTTTTTGGGCTTCTAAGACATCTCATATTATCCAAGTTATTTTCTTTTTCAAAATATTTTGGGCTATTACTTTTTTTTTTTTTTTTTTTACTCCTAAATCTTAATGTGCCCACGGGGGAAAAATAAGGCAAGAAACCCCCAACGCAATGCAGGCAACACCCTCTGGGAAGAACCCTCTCCTGACCCAATATCATAGAATCAGAGAATGGTGGGGGTTGGAAGGGACCTCTGGAGATCATTGAGTCCAAGCCCCCTGCCAGAGCAGGGTCACCCAGGGCAGCCCACACAGGAACAGATCCAGGGGGGTTTGGAAAGTCTCCAGAGAAGGAGACTCCAGATATACCTGTTTTTCAACTTTTCCAAGCCTTCCCATCATGCTGGGGTCTTCAGGCAGCTCCCCCTCCGCCGGCCCTTTGGTCCGATCCTTGTCAGTCATGGAGGATCCTCTCCCAACGATCTGGTCAACTCTACCGGGATTAGAAAATTCCCCCCCACCCCCGGAAAAGGACCTGGAGTCAGTCGGAGGCAGCAGGCGAGGAGAGCTCCGCTTGTCCCGCCTCCATCGGACAAAGCAACAGCCTCTTCTCCCAACTAACACTCCAAATGACTCACAGACACGCAGTGGCACTGAAGTGTTAATTCAGATGCAAAGTTCAGAGCAGGATTAGCAGAGTTTGAAATTATCCGTTTCTGTTTATACAGATAAAAACTGGCGCATTATGCACAGTAAATTTACCCACTGCAAAGAACTTCTTTAACTGGCTTTGCTCCAAATCAATTAACTTCTTATTCGTCCTGAGACTTTTTTTTTTAATTTCAGGGGAAGAGCAAGTTTTTCCATCTAGCATTATGTCAATGGGATTTTTTTTTCCAGTCTTTGCAGCAGTTTCCTCTCCTCGATGCAAATGTAAGCATGGAATTCTCACATCCACGGAAATGAGCCACTTGCCCCAAGATCCAGACAAGCAGGTGTCGTTCTGACTGCTTTAGTGGACTTACATCAAGGTTGAATTTGGCCGTAACTCGCCAAAAACACCAAATTGTCTCCATCTCAGTCCTACTGCAATTCACACCTGTATCGCTGGGTATTTTCTATTAGCAGGGCTCCAAGCTGGGAACAGCAGGGGACACTCCTGCCAAATCAGCAGCTAAAGTTACTGGGCACGTTGGTTGGTATGAACTTTTTTACACACGTTACATTTGCAGCTCTTCATTCCCAGTATAGAAACACCTGGGTTGCTCTACAGCTCCGATTGCAGAGGGAGAGCCAGTCTGGAAGCTGGCAGACAATTTTATTTGAGGCATCAAATCGAAATTTTCTCAAGCCTGAACACGGGACCTTCTTGATCCCTCAAAAACCAAGGAAGTCACTCAGTTTTGGAATAGCTTCTTAATGGCAGCCCAGTTTAGGACCTACTTCTCCACCAGGCAAACTTTACTCTTGCATAATGCACCAAACGTAAGGGCGGTGAGGGAAAAGAAGGGTTAATTAGTCTGACTGAAACCAAGTTGAGGTATCTTGAGTGGGAAACTCAAAATGCTTCTTACTGCAGTTCTGCTGTGTGGGCCATGGGTCCATGCACCAGGAGGAGGAAAAGGAAGGAGCTGAACACAGACAGACGGGGGAAAATGAACAAACAAAAACCAAGGAGAGGAATGAGATATGAGGCTATTTCCAACACAAGAGCCATCTGTTTTCTTTACGTTTGACAGGGACTCAGTAAGTACGTTGGCTGTTGACATTAAGGGACAGATATCGGAGGGTATGGACCAGCGTGGCTCGCTTGGCTTATATCAGAACAACAGCACCAGAAAATCTGGCTCAAAGGGATGAAGTGGATGAGCACATCACGCCAAAGACAGAAAATATAAGCCAACCATTTATTTTAGAGTTTATCTTTGATCCCAGAAGATACTTCATTTGGGCAGGGACGTGACAGAATTGGACTCCGTTTACAAAGTCACGTTAGATCCTTTGCTTAGCAAGCTAAGCACAGGAGCACGAGGAGCACCGAGTGCTCCAATTACAAGCGTGAGGAATACGCATGCCTGATTTCTCTCTTGTAATGGGAGAAGGAAATTACTGACATGTACAGGAACTGCCCAGGAGGGATGCAATTACTGACATGACATACAGCACAAGAAATCCTATGACGACGGTGTTACCGTGTAAGCGAAGAGGTATTAAATCGGATACCTCGGGCTACCTGGGTTTGGAATCACAAGTCAAGGCGTGGTACAGCCACTGTACGACCTCCTCTCCTGTATGCACAAGCAAGTAGACTAGTAAAACAATGAACATGCGTTTCAAGAGGCCCAAAAGTCTAAATGCTACTGACTATTGCAGAAGACCAAGAGCAGTCAGGGTGCTCTGTCCTCGTGTCCCATCTAGCACAGCCCTAACACTGAAATGTCCACTAATGGATATGAGGTGTCCTTCAACAGTTGCTGAGTAGAGCAGGGAGGCAGGACAGACTGTAACACAGAGAGGAAAACTGAACATTGCCACGCTACGGTGCGTCGTAATAGCTGAGGTTGTCTTGGGCAACCCTATTTCTACCCTTGCAGAAATTGAGGAAGGACTTCTGCTCATTTCCATGTCCTTAAGAGAAGAGTATCCAGTAAGTGAACCTCACGTGACCCATGTAAAGTGCAGGAGGCCAGCTGGCACTTCACAGAGAGAGTGATTGCTATTATCATACAGAAAAGCACTGACTTCTTCCATCACCTTCAGGTTGGCTACAACTTGCCTGTAGACCTGCTGTGATTTAAAAGCAGGACTGACGCCCGTCAGAGAGCTCACCAACAAAGCATTCAGAAGCCCTTACCCATATACCATTGACACCAGAGCCCAGAAGAATTCCTGCTTAATTCTTTCCCTTTGTGTCTACACTTGAACATAAGTCCTGAGTCCTGAGGAGGTCACCTTCCACAGTTCTGAGAAAGCAGAGCTCTATCTCGCTTTGGAGGTAGGGACTACACTGGGGACGGTGTGGTAGGCAGCTGTGAGCCACCGACTTCAGTGCAGAGAGGGGAGAAGAAGGTGAACCAAGTCCTTTTCTACTGATGGGAGAAACCAGACTTGAGGTCTCCCACCCCCTTGCTTCCCAAGGCAGAGGAGAGTGCTCCTACCCTCAGCAAAGTGCAGAGATTTCACTTGTGCCTTAGCTGATACAAGAGAAGAGAGGAATTTCCTCCTGAGCTCCCAACTCATCTGTACCTAGCTGAGCACCACAAAGAGGAGGAGATCCTTTTAGCCATTATCAAGGAGCCTGAGGTTTTGTCCAAATAGGGCAGCAAAGCTCAGAAGATGAAGAAGAGAAACCACATTCCACCTCTGCAAGCAGAGGGGGGTGGTGTACATTCCTACTGAGTGGCAAAGGACCACGAATCTCCCGAGATGCCAAACCCTTTTGTACCATGCTCTGTGGGGAGCCTCGTGTATTCCCAACACTCATTTTGGCTCCATCAAATACACACAGAGGGAAGAATTCAGCTGAGGTTTTGGAAGAGCCATGCCTGTGGTTTTTTCCCTTTGTGGCAGAAGAGGACTCGAGAGATTTCTAACAGACAAGCTGTGCCATCTGCTGTCCTTGGTAGGCTCTGCTGGGTCTGACTTTGGGAGGGAGAGAGAAAGGGGGTTGCTCTTTAAAGCAAACTTTGGTATCTTTCCTGCTTTCTAATGATAGAAAAAAAATATAAAGTCTTGCATCAGCCACAGTGCAGGTTTTCTCATGCTTCATTATGCTTCATGCCAACAGTGCATGCAAAGAGGTGTAAATATGGCACCCTTGGGCCAGAAGCAGACATCAAAAGGTCAAACGGCTCAAATGAGATAAAAATGAAGTGTTGGGGAATATATAGTCAATTATTTTATTTTAATTTTTTTTTCCTTTTATCTCGTATAATTTTTGTGTACACAATCCAGGCATTGAAGCCAAACCCCCTTCATCCATGTCACAGGACTGGCTACTTACCTCCTCATTTGGCAATAAAGTTTGCTCTAGACATATTTTGACCAATAGCTGCTGTCTAAAAATTAGAGCTGAGGTTGCACTAATCTCTGTTCAATCAGCTGGTCAAGGGAATGGCATCTAAATGGTCGGTGTGTACAGCATGGAGCAAACACCTTCAGCCAGACCACAGCCGTGGACATCCACCAGCATCCAGGTGTCTTTGCTAGGAGCTATTTGCAGAAACCTTTTGGCTGAACTGAGCCCTTATCACTAGAGCACCACAACGCAACCCATGGGGTCAAGATGGGCCATCACTCAGTTTTGTCCCTCTGGGCAGCATTTGGCTAGAACAGGGGTGTGCAGGCTAAAAAGGAGAGGCTGGTGCAGCCCATGGGGACCCCATGGAACTTGTCCCCACGGCACGGACCCATGGGCACTGAGATGATGAAGGCCGTGGCAGCAAGAGAGCCTCACCCAGAGGTTTTGGATTTGGGCTTGGGTCTGCTTACAGCTCTGGTTGTCATCCATCAGGCACCTCAAGCACCTCAGGAGTCCCATGGGTGGCTCTGGGAGGATCCATCAGGCACCTTGAGCACCTCAGGAGTCCCGCAGGTGGCTCTGGGAGGATCCATCAGGCACCTTGAGCACCTCAGGAGTCCCATGGGTGGCTGTGGGAGGATGCAGCTGCCAAAAATTAAGCACAGCACCAGCCTTTTAATGGGTGAGAGCAGAGATTTCAGCAGCCTTCTGTACTCTGCTGCTTTTGGGAGCCTGTCAGCCACAGCTCAATAAAGATGTGAGAAAATTAGTTAAAAAAAGGGAACAATTATTAAAAAAAATTGTCCCAGGAGGCTAGTGGGCATGTAGGAAGAGATTTTTAATCTGGCCATCAGTGTTAGAAACTGTGAAAACAGGGTGGAGAAAAAGTTATTAACATTAAGCTGATACAGCAACAGGCTTGGATTGAATAAAATTAATATCCCAGTTGGAGGTCTCCTCTCCTAGAATGGCCTTTTCTGTGTGTGAGCCACAAGCTTGCACAGGAAAATCCTGCCCCTGGTGAAGGCTTGTTGCACACCTAATCTTACAGCTTAAATACAACACAATCTGTTTGAATATATATTTTTATTTTCAAATCCAAATCCCTCTGCAGACAAGAAAGTTGTTTCATTTTTAAAGATGAGTTTTGGGTCTCATCATTTGGCAGGGAGGAGAAAAGGGGGAAAATGCTTTTCTGAGAGTATCTTTTTTTTTTTTTTTTTTCCCCGAGCATAAAGCTTGGGGCTTCTGGAGAATTCTCTTATTATTTTTGTTAATCTTTGAGCTAGCTGAGTGGGAAAAGGTAAGCTTTCAGCAGTGCTTTTACTCACATTCCTCTAGTGAAGATTACTGAGCAGCTTAAATAAAAATCAAGAGATTTGTCATGTATTAGCTCTTAGGAAGGGTAAGTATATTTAGAAGGAAAAAAAAAATGAGGCTAAGCTTGCTGAATTTAAAAATCACCTAATACCTGTGCCTGGAAAATGACTTTCTGGCCAATATTTCTATCTGCCTTGGGTTCCAGTGGTCTCAATATAAGGTAAAAACACAGCTCAGCTCATGGCTCTGCTGACCAGACCTCAGAATGCCCTAAAATGAGACCTTCAGTGAGAATATGTTTCTCATAGCAATTGCTTCAGGTACAGTTTTAACTAAGGAGAGAACTTAAGGGCAGTGAGAAGAATTTCACTGTAGGACTCAGGGCTGGATTTGACTCCTGCTCTTCTTTCTGCTTGCAAAATCAGGATTTTATTTATTTTAATATGATTCTCATGGTTATAATACTTTAATACTTTTTTTTTCCCCCTCCATGGTCAGTAAAGTTGCATCAGCAAGATGCAATCACTGTGTTTATGGGATACAAAACACTTCATTCTTACTTTGCCCACTGAAATAAACTCATTTTGCAGCACGAGCTGCAGAAGCTCCTCTGCTTTGCGTGCGGAGTGTTTCATCTTTTAGAGGGTGGATTGTTCAGCTTATGTTGGCTTTGTGGGTAAATGTTCCACCTTTTATGTCTGAAGATAGCCTGATAAAAAATTTTTTAAAGGATATAATTTAGCTTTCTAACACCTGGAAGAAGACTGAAAACAGAAAATGCTCTGGCTGAAGAAACTGATGGTTCTTGATGACTCTACAAATGTCCCTTTGGTTTGATTGGTTTTTTCCCCCCCTTTGGCTTGCCTAGCGTGAAAGCTGATTACTGAAAGTAAATCAGAGCACACCCAGAGTAGCAAGCCCTTCTGAGTCATCATTTGATAAGCTAAGTGATAAATGCCGTCATATAACTGGCATGAAAGGGGTTTGACATAAAGCAAATGAAAAATCCAGAGAAAGCGGCATTTTGGTGAATCCTAACCTAGGCGAGTATTGGGGAGATTCTTTGGAAGAATACATGGGTCCTTTGGTTGGATACTTCTTATGCCGGGGAGTTGAAGGGGGTGGGGGACCCACAATCATATCTATCCTGGCAAAGTAAATAAGAAAAAAGACACCAGCAAAACGCATAATGAAGCAACACGTAGAGAAAAGTTGGTCAGGAAAGTTGCAGAAAGAAACAACTGAAAAACAGAACGACAGAGAGAGAAAGAGAGAGAAACTGGAAATATATTCCACTGGAAACAGAAAGCTCTCTCCTGCCACCTGCTTGTTGGTAAAAGCCAGAGTTCTTACCCACCCCTGGGGTAAGATTTGGAGTTTAGGCACCACTGAAACATCACTGGGAGATCCCTCCCCCACCCCAGATATAACAGGCAACATGCTTTACCCGCTGGAACGTATTTGCATAGGTGTGGCAATATCCCCTTGAGGTGGTTGGATAGGAAACAACATATAGTCATTCTCCTTTTGGTTCCAGTGCTAGAAAACCCAACCTCAGCTAGTCAGAAAAGCACGAGCCGTTGGAAGCATCCCGAGAGACGCTGCGGGATTGGGTAACTCAATGAATGGGAGACATCCATGGTTGGCAAGGTGTCAGGATGAGACAGGAGATGGTGTGAACACAACACTGAAAAGAGCACATTATAGACACAGTGACAGAGGCTTTCATGATTAAAGAGGAAAGTGCATGTAAACACCCCAGAAATTTGCGTGAAGGCAGCTTTAATCCACCAAAGCTCTGGCTATGAGAGGTCACAGCCAGCCCTGCTGAGCTGAGCTGGCAGGGAGAACATGGTGCTTTGATTGCCGAGGAAAGGGAAATGCAATTATCTGTTCTCCAAGGTGCCCCATCACAACCTCCCTGAGCTCCACCATATGGGTGCACTGTACTTCTAGTGCCAGTTGGTCATGCCCCAAGGTTGGTGACGGCCACCCCAGGCACATACCTCATCTAGAGGGTGACGCACTTATACTGGGCTGGTAACCAGCCACAGGACCTCTTGGTGCCCATCTGGCTATGATGATGAGAGCTTCTGTGAAGCTGCCTGGTAGCCCTGGATCCCAAACCCAGGTAATTCACCCTGCTGAAGCAGCTCCTGCTTCTCCTGACCTCCCTGCAATGGGGTGAATGGCAGCCCTAGCCCAGTCCAGCCTCAGCAACCTCAGTCCCACAGTCCCATGGGTACAGCTAAGAGGAGAATTCAGTTTGGTCTTCAAAAGCTGCAATTCCTTACTCCACCCCCCCAAAAAATCCCACCCAGCCAACCAAACTCCTTTGCCTTTCAGCACATCACCTTGAAGAACTGGCAATAGGAGACTTGGGTGGACTTTGGTGAGGCAACCTGCCACGCCAGCTTGGCGTGATGAAAACTCAGGTGGTCCTGCCTGGAACCAGTGGAGATGACAACTCCAATGGTTCACTACCCACTCTGGAGGCCTCTCCTTTCAGGTTATTAAAGTTGGAAAGTATCAAGCCTGTTCTCCTCTTCCCCCTCCAGATTCAGCTACATGTATCTATAATGACTGAATTTGTACCCAACGGGGGCGAGAGGCTCCAAGAGAGGAGATTCTCCAGGATATTTTAATCTCCATCACATTGGAGAATTTACCTTCTGGCTGCCAATCTGGGAATGGGAAACGCACACAGCATGTGGCAATGCTCAGAAAGTTACCTCTGCTGCTCAGACATCAAAAATGGCCAAGTTAAAATTGTCTCTGAGAGATTAACAGCAGAAGAGAGATTTATCTTTTTCCTAAGATAGTTTTCCTGTTCGATAGGAGCTGTCTACACACCCAAACACATCTTTTTGACTCTACCAGGGACCTGGGTGGATTTGAAATTAAAGGAAAACTCCCAGAGGAAGCCATCGGGATTGTCTGGGTTGTCACAGCCATCAAGGGAAATACTTTGATTCTCCAAGTGTACAAGTCAACGGTACGTTATTTTGACTGGAGATAGCCCATGGCCAGGCCCTGCCTCTGTTCTGGGTGTCCTTCGAACTCAGCAGAACTGGAGCTACTTCTGCTGAGCCAACCAGGCTGGGGTGGGGGGGTGAGGGTTTGGGGTCTCACTTTTAATGTAGGACATCAGGGCTGAGGGAGGAGTGGGCAGACAAAAAGGTTTAGCTCAGATCTGCTCAGGGCACCAAATTCATCTGGGTTTTTTGGGGTTTTTTAGGGTTTTGTTTTTATTTTTGTGAGGTTTTTTGTGAAAATGAAACTTTAAATGTTCTTCTCAGTTCTGTTTGTCCCTTTTTCACACTTCTTCCCCTATTAAAACTAACTCTTCTCCATCTAAACTTTGATCCCAGAAGCTGAAAAGCAGCACAGCTAAACCACACCTACAGGGGTGGGCTGGAAATCCCCATCCGGGTGTATTTTCAGCAGACTGAGGAGGGATTCCTCCTCCAGCAGCTCAGCATCCCACCAGCGGGAGGAAGCTGCTGCTTCCTCGCTAACCCCCCTGCCTGTAGCAGCAGGGTCACAACCAGCACTACTAGGTTTTATTTTGTATCAGAAAGGTACCATATCAGCTACATTAACCTTAAGATTAGGGCACCAAACCTCTGCTGTTCCTGCCAGGAGGATGACAGCATCTGCCTTACCTATGGGATATACTAAACTGACAGGAGCTCCCAAAGTAAAAGAGGAGGGTGAGCTGTGATTTTATGTGTGTCTGTCCTGGTGTGGCCACTAAGGCAGTTTTGGTGGCATAACATCACTGTTTGCAGTCCCTGTCCTGCTCATCTCTGAGGGTTCCAGGCACAAGCATTGATGTTTTCCATGAGGCTTTCTCTTAGGAAGAAAAAGAATAAGCTGTAGCTGCAGAAAGTGTCTCTCTCCTGGCAGTACCTCCACAATGAACAAAAAACAGTGGAAAAAATGAAGCAAAGAGAGAGGTCTCTTGCCTGGCTTGAAGGTTTTTAATCCGGGAGAGCATGTCCAGGTGACCAGCTGAATACTGCTCGATGACATCCATCACGTCATAGGGCCGGAGACTCTCCTTAAACTTGCGCTTGGAGACGAGAAATCTCATAATGCTGCAGGAGATGGGGAGGAAAAGCAAAATATAGCCCCTGGACTGCAGCCCGACCCGCTTAGCGCTGGATAAAAACCACCGGAAGGAAACGAATAAATCCCAACCTCGTGGGTTTGGGAGAGGATGAGGCAATAGGGATGGGGAAGGGGATTGTGGGGGCTTGTGGCTGGAACCCTGCCTGTGATGGGGGGGTCTCTGCTGCCCCTTGGACTATCAGCTGCACGAGTGTCCTCTCCGCAGCGCTCTTCTAAATGTCAACATTAAATCTCAAAGCTGGTGAGAACGATCGTTTGGATGCAACCCTGCAGGGGATTTTCCTGTTTCTCCATTTCTTCCTTCCCTCAGCAAAAATTGCCCTTTCTGGCAGAATTTCCTGTAAAGGAGGGCAGGCCACCCAGGGGAAAACCAGCCTGTGGCACAGACGTTTCAGCATTTGCTTGGGCTTTAAATTTCTCCTCCCCCACCCTATTATTTATTTTTCCAGCTCGCTTCCCCCCTCTCCCTCTCTTACCACACTGCCCTAATGCTGACTTTCAGTCCTGGTGTCAAATCTTCCGTCACAAACTCACAGTTGCAGCTTTTGTTCTCATCGGGAATGTCTTCTCCAGGGAGGCTGGCTTCTGGGTTTGGGAGAGGGAGGAATAAAGACAACGTGTAACTATTTCCCATGGTGGGGTCACGTAAAGAAAGACGAGTCAGCTGGGAAACGGGGAAGCACCAGAGATATCTTTGCTGAGCATCCCGATGGGAAGCATTTCCCAAGGTGTTATGGTGACATCCAGCAATAGCATGAGCAGCCCTTATCTGTTTCTAGATGTCCAACTCTTCCTCCTCTCCCCACCCCTGTGTAAGTAAATCTATACATTGCTATGGGTGTCATCAGGAGGTTTCTTATCTCTTTCTATGAAGAAAAACTTCTGTGGCGGGGGTGACCAAGCCCTGGCCCAGGCTGCCCAGAGAGGTTGTAGAGAGATTCCCACCCCGCCTGGACCCTGCACTGCTGGGCCCCCTGCTCTGGGTGACCCTGCTGGCTGGAGCAGGGGGGTGGCACCAGGTGAGCCCCAGAGCTCCCGTCCACCCCCCACCATGCTGGGATTCTAAAGGACTAGAAGGGGAAGGAGACCTATGCAAGCACCCTGGCTGGCGGTTCTGCCCTTCTTAGGTGGGGAGGGAGAGGATGCTGGGAGCAGCTGGGGATATGCGATCCAGCTTGATGCCCCAAGCCCTCACCTTCAGAGTTCTGCCGCGAGGCCGCTCCCTTGATGCGGAACGCTTGCCGGGCTCGGCTGCGATCTCCGAAGCTCCAGCTCTTGGGCACTTTGCTTGGGCTGTCCTCAATGCTCTGGTCAGCGCTGGGGGACCTCCGGATGCCCTGAGCCTGTGGAGAGCCTTTCCCTTTGGTGCCAGCACCGCGGGGACTGGAGAAGACACGATCTTTCAAACTGACCTTCTGACTGTTCAGAGAAACACGTTGAAACAAAGACAAAAAGGAGACAGCAGGAGGAGTCATTCTGGAAACCACGCAGTCCTTCCCCACCAGCCATTAGAAACCAAGAGCACTTCCAAGCAGCAGTGAGATGTAGTTTTGCTTTTGGCTTTTTTTTTTTTTTGTAATTTATATATTTTTTATTTATTTTTTTTTAAAGAAAGCATTGTCAAAATGTTTCCACCATAATGAGTGAAATGGGAATGGTTATTAAGAGAGAGAAAATAATGAGGACTTAAACAGAAGCCCCTCGGGGGATGCCAGGGCTGGCGGGACAGAATGACATTAAACAATGAGGTTATGATTCCTTAAATCACTGATCGGCTCCGATCAGGAGCGAGGAAGCTTTTCTTTCACAACTGCCTTCCAAAACCCTATTATCTCAGAAGAAAATAGCAATTAAAAAAAGCCTTTATCTTAAACTTAACTTTCTTGGAAACATATCACTTCTGGTGCTCAGACCTGTCCTTTCCCTTTCTTCAGCTCCTGCATTTCCTCCCTCTTAAAACACCCTCCGCCCCTTTTATACGTGCCAAAGAGCTCCTCCTTTTCCAGTTGTCTATTTACGTACTGCAATATGAACACTTAAATGTGCAACTGCTTTGTATCCCACGAAGATCCAATCTAACAGCCAGCTGCCATCTATCTGCAAGTCTCCTAGAGGTGTCAGCACCACGAAAAGCAAAATTTTACAGCTTCAGAATATGGCATTTTACAGCTTTTTAATTTTTTTTTTAATTCTATTAGAATCCTAAAATCCCATTTCTTTAAAAACTTCTAATTATGGTTTGACAAGATCTCTCCAGCAACAGAGATGATCTCACTGAGGGGATGGGCTGTTGACCACTCAGCTCTAAATATTTCCCAAATTCTCAAATTTGCAATTAAACACTTTCACCCAAATGAAGAGGACGAATTTTTGTATGCAAATTACAAACCAAAAAGATGTTGTGAATCTTTAGAAAAGGGCAAACTTTGCAGAGACAGCACTGGGGGAAACCAACTACAAATCATTTGGGATAATTTGGTATTTTCTGAACAGCAACTGATTCTTAAAACACACTAATAGTGGTTAGACAACCAGTGCAAGGCGCTGCACATATAGCCAATATTTTATATCTAGGTAAATCAAAACGCAGTGAAAACACTGATTTAATTCCCAATACTCTATACCACTGCAGTAGCCATGTATTACTCTGCTGAAAATGCTCTGATGGGAAGAACACTGCAGTAATTTTCATTTCCTCATCAGATTTCCAGGTCACCAACCAAAGACTTGTTGGTTTGGGTATTTTTTTCTGTCTCTCAGCAACTCCACCTTAAAACTCAAAAGCCAAACAGATCTCCTTTGCCTTCAAAACTGGCACGAGGTTCTTCCATCAGACCTTAGCTGCTGGGATTTGAAGCAAAGTCCAAAGCAGCTCCTTTTTCCCCAGCTGCACTGAGCTGACGGGAACAGACTGTCGGTTCTGTCAGCGAAGGAAGAAGACGTGACTCGAAGACACACAGGGAGCAGATTTGTTGAGTAAGAAGGTGCTATTTTTACAAAGTCACTTTACATTGAAGGACGTTGAACATTGACAGGGAGAGAAAGGTGCTTAGGCAGCATTTTCCAGAGTTGTGCAGCGTGATCCGGGGCAGGCACCGCTGCCCTGGTGTGACCAGGGAGAGCATCTCCTGGCCTGCAGGGCAGGGTTATCTGTGGCCGCCAGCTGGGCAGTAATTTCACATTGAAAGATACAGTTAAAAAAAGAAATTTGTTTGTGTCCGAGTTCAAAAAGGTAGAACTGTTTCAATTAACAATGCACTTTTAATTTAGATAAATATGGGCAATTTAATTTCTAGGGTGCTGCCCACCCGCAGGGTCTGTCTGCAAGCTGTGGGACCAACAGATGTTCAGCAGAGCTGAAAATCAGGTCAGAGGTGCAAATCCACACAGGAATCTAGGAACCAGCATGCACCTAAATACCTTTCTGGATGTAAGCCTTTAGTCACTAACGCTACCAAAATCATTGCACATAACGAGCCAAAGGTTTAAAAGCAATTCTTATTCTGTGTTTCTTGGGTTAGGAACCAGATTGACATTTCATTTGTCATTTGATCCTAAAATGGCCAATTGGATTTCCCTTTTTTATTCCCCGCCCCCTTCTTTATTTTAGTTGATTTTTCCAGAAGAATATTCCTGGAATCTACTACATTTCAGTAGGACTAATATTTTAAACCACCTGGGTCTTGTTTGAATATAAGTTCTATAAAAATGAACCAGTAACACAGCGATACTCAGAATTCAAAGCAATCTCTTGGTGCCTCGTCCTCTGCTGAGTTGTTCCCATCACCGACCTCAACCTAAAACCAGTTGCCTGTCACTGAGTAAATTGAGGCCTTTTCTTTGGGGCCCCTTTTCCATTCTCACACTGAATGTGCTGCAAATATTGGCAAGAACCACAAAAGGCAACAAAGAAAGCGTTGAACTGGGTGAGGAATATGAGCAAAGAGCTTCAAGCCCAAGAGCATGAGGTGCAATGTTTTTACACGTTAAAAAATACTGTAGAAATCTGATGAACAACCAAGATCTGGGTGGGTTTTGTACCTGAGCATCCACTACTCAGGAAAAAACCCAACACCTGATGTAACTTTGTTTTAACAGACAACGTGAGACGATATAAATGATTAATTGAATTTTTCCTTCTGCCATGCGATTTTCTCCTTGGAAATGACACCTGGAATCACATGCAAATGCAAGCCCTGCAGAAGAGAATGCTGCTGGGGTCTGTAGGAGCTGGTAGGAAAAAGTCCAAAAAAAAAAAAAAAATTAAATAGACATATCTAGAGATATATGCTGCCAGCTAATCCAAGATCATGTTCTCATTCAACCAGAAAGTCATGCAGAGTGTCTCAGAGAAATGATGCTTTGATGACACTCCAGTAGATGGTAAATGAGCCTAATTTCAGTGGAAACTTTATGTGTTGGAGACGTGAACATGAGGAAAGCCATTAATCCAGCCACACACCACAACACAAACCGAAGCTTGCAATGGGGATAGCTAAGAGTGGTGCGAGCAAGGGGCAGGCACCTGCTCGTGCCAGGGGGAAGGGAAGGGAAAGAAAATTGTGGCTTTGCAACCAGAGACAAGGATTATGGGAAGTCCTACCAGTGGAATAGGGAGTGCTTTAATTCCTAGGTCTTTCAGTTGGCACCCATTAAAAACACATTTGATAACAAAAATAGGTTTCCAGGCTGACTTTGGGGAAGGTTTACAGAACTTTCAGCTTTTGGCCTGAATTTAACAAAGGATAGAAATGGAGTTGATTTTTCTCTGCTGCCAGTCAGAAAATGAGCCCATGCTGGACAAACACATAAGGACCAACGCATGGTCCCACAGCTGATAGAAAGGTGCTCACAGCTTTAGCAGGCTCTGCATTTAGGTTCATTTGGATCCAAGAGCCCAGCACTCAGCAGCAAAATGCACAAGAACCAACCCTCAAAGCTGCCATCAGCCTGCTTAGGATGCTGGGGGTTTGAGCTCCTGATTAAAACCTTCTGGTCTGAGGTTCACTCCACTGTCCTCTAGAGTATTAAATCAGCACTTCTTAAAAATGTGGACTCATTACATTAGCAGTAATTTTGGATCAATAAAAAGTATTGCTTGTAACATCTCATCGTTGATTTAAAAACCAAGTTTGAACAATTGCTTCATTTTCTCCTTTCATTCTGTAGGCAGCAAATGTTAGCCAAGATGAGTTGGAGTAGCATGGATTCAGGTCCATCTCTGCACGCAAACTCAACTGGTACCAGGGTTTGCTCTTCTGAGAAGCTGTGGCCAGGAGAAAGAGGGAAATGAGGGAAAAGAGGGAAATGTGGCTGGGTTTTAATCCAGAGTTGGTGCTGAGCTCATGGCACGTGAGAATAGCTGGTTAAACCCAGGCAGGAGTGACTGACAGCCTTCGTGGCTATCACTGGGCTCCAGCCTGGTCACAAGAGTGAGTAAGAGGCAGAAACCAATTACTAGAGACATGAAGGAAAGGCAAATACATCTGTGTGTGCAAAATTTGTCATGACTAGAGCAGAAATCAGAGAGGGCCAGGCTCAAGCCTGGTTTGCCTCCAGTGATTTCAGAAAAGCCATTGCAAAGGTGAATTCAGCCCAGAGAAGGGAGCTTCTAGAAGCAGAACCACCTAGGCCTAAGGAAAACAAAAGGTCAGCCAACAATCAATGTCATAGTGAGTAATCCTTCTTGTCTTCCTCATCCACAACCATGGTGCTGGACCTGGGTTGAAGGGAGTCACTGAAATCATAACAGGAAAGGCCAGAGGTGCCCCACCCCTGCAGCCACCACGTCAAGCCTGGCCAAGCACGAGGCCTCGGGTGAGTGATGGGACACTGGAACCAGACACACATCTTTAACCGTGGCCTTGGGCACTTTGCAGCATCACTGTTGTAATCACTCCTCTCTTCCTAACACGCAGCCTTTTCTTCCCAAACTGATGTCAAGCGCTGCCAAACACCAGGTCAAACACGTCCTGCATCTCCTCGCAACATTCTGCTCTTTGCCAGCTCAGCTCTTTGGCATTTCAGGAGCAAAGCCAACTAGCTCGACTGCATCTTCCAGCAGGCTGATTATTCCTACACAAGCCTTTAAGAAACAGGCTACCCCCAGACCTGCAGGCCAGTTGAGGGCTCTGCAGACACCTTTCCTTCACTGGTCTAGGTGCCCTTTCTTCCCCCTGTTAGGTCTCTGTGGTGCCTTCCCCTCTCCGAGTAGACGCCAGGAAAGTCTCTTACAAAGCAGAAGATGGTAGACCTGATAATCTGGCTTAGCACAGTTACATTAGTCTCTAAAAATGCCTTATTGCATTTATTGACTAGAGATCACTGGTTTAGTACATTAAGAAACCATGGCTTCTAAGGAGTTTTCTATTAATTTACCTACATTGAATTTTCCCTGATTGCCTCATCATTTACTGCAATTTGGTTTTATGCATCCTAGATGAAGGCTTTTAGCACTCAGCCTTAGATGCATCAAAGTGCTGGCACCTGCAGCTAAGAGTCAGTGCAGTGGGGGATTGCAGGCAGGCAGTCCAAGGGTCCAGGAAAACAAGACATTTGGATTATTTTTGCATCTCTTCAAGGTTAACCTATAGTTTTACTAAAGCACGGGGTAAACCACTACATTCAGGACAGATGCAGGTAACACAGATGCTCTTGTAGCTGTTCTGAAGTTGCAAGGCTCCTTTTTGAATGGGAGAACCACAGTCTGTAATCCTTCTCCTCAGGCTCCCATAGATTAAGAAGATCTTGAGACACCAGTTTGTTTCAGCCTCCCTTTCCCTTGCAGAACTCAAGATGGGGGAGATGAAATGAGGACCACAGTGGGAAGGAACTCAGTAGAAAACAGAAAAAAAAAAATTAGACTGGCGTTACCAATTAAAAATTCATGCCTAGGAAGACATGCAAGGAAGACATTAAGATCAGAGTGGCTGATTTTCCAGAAAACAGAACTGGACCTGCACAGGTGAGAGGACAGCACTAAAAATTTCACCACTTGTTTCAACCTCTGCCATAAACCAACCTCAACATTAAGCAACCAACAGGAGCCTTTCCCTGAGGAGAAGTTCCAGCTGGTGCTACACTTCCATGGATAAAACCACCTCACCTAGCAAATGGAAACTCTATACAAGTCATGATGATTTTTTTCAGCTAGACTATTGACCAAATCTTTGCCATTCAGAAATGCATTGAAACTCTCTCTGTGCAACTGATGATCGCTCAATATTTCAACCAGTCCTTTCTAGGATAAGCTTCAAGCAAGGCCACAGCTCTGCCAAACCACATAGCAGGAGGATAACTCAAAGTTTCAGGCTCTTTATCCAGGTACAAGGGATTTCCTACCGTGGAGATCTACTCATTATGAAACCTAGGTCATGCCCCCTTCCTCTTTATTACCCATTCAGAGATGGGATTTACCACACTGCTTCTGGCACACACAAGTCCCAGCCTCTACACTGACAGATAATAAAAATAGCCAGTGGGGGGAGGGGGGCGGGAAGGAGCAAGAAAAGAAAAGATACAAGTTGGAACAATTAATGGAGAAAATCAGAGATACATGTACTTTTAAAACTGCAGTTTTAAGACTTTTAAAACTGTAGTTTGTTGGCTTTCCAAGGGAGACAGAGACTGGTGATTTTGAGAATTAAAATAGACTCCAGGAAAAAATAAAATAAATAAAAAAAAAAGCATGCAAAAATCCAATTTCACAAACATGCGGCATCCCTCGGTGACCTGCCACTCCTGGGCTGTCCTCCTACCTGCCTGGGGGGGTCACCTGCCAGCATTCACAGCATGCAAACTCCGGGCATCGCTAAGTCAAGAAGGTGCATGTTTGCTGCTGAGAAGCAGTGTCTGGGGTGGGGGAAGAGACTCTTCCAGTGCAGGCATGGAAGCAGATGTCCTTATCCATAAGTAAAATAAGATCTACATCTCCGTGTACTCTTATGGCCATCAGATGGGTGAAGTAAGGGATGCTCAGTGGGAGTTCTCTGAAGCCACCTAACGATCGTCAGCTTGATGAAAAAGATGAAGGCCCTGCTGGTACGAAACCCTCGGCGCTAGCTATCTGTTCCCCACGGGACTGAGAGACAGAACCATTCACAAGGCCAACGTCAACTTAGCTAAGGGGAACCCGTATCCCCTACGTCTGGGACAGGCTGAGATTAGTCCTTCTCTAGCTGCGTAGTAGAGGTGCTAGATAGGCAAGCCGTGGCTTCCAAAGGCCACCCGACTAGGAAAGGTCAATTTGGGGTGTTGAGAGAGCCAAAGGAACGGTGACTGAGGAGAGGTAGAAAGCTGGTGTTTCTCATGCTACTAACTTGACATTGTTGTACAGTGCAATTCAATTTGCAAGGATTCCCTGGAACTTGAGGAGGGATGGAGAGGAAGGGGTCTTTTTTATTAAAAAACAACAACTTTTTTTTTTTTTTTTTTTTTTTAATTATATTTTCCATCATTTGTTAAACTCCAGTTCCTGGCCTCCTTCCTCACTGAGCAGACACTGGCTTGCTAGCCCAGACCAAATTCCCCATCCTCGTCTCTTTGATTCACACTTTCTGCATCATTAAGCAGACAAGGAAGCCTCTCATTTCTGAGCGGGCAACGGGGAGGCTCTTTCACCTTGTTTTTTACTCATCTAGTACCTCTATTAAGCAGAGAAGTGATCAGAACGGGTGGTAGCAGGGTAGAGGGAGAATGAGCCGTGCAGCTTTTGATTAGTTTCGTGCGACGCATTTCCCGTGGTACCTAGAGTTTCCTGAGCAGCATCCGCATAGTGACTCTCTGCACGGTTTGCTTTTACTGGAAATGAGGGGAGAGTAAAAATTAGACCTGGAAGCAAATGCCAGACAGGAAACTTTTGATTACTGACTCTAGCTTTAAAAGACAGGTGTTTTGAGGGCCGGGTTCATGACAGGATTTTTCTGTTTGAGCTTTAAGTGTGTGTGGGGGGGAAATATCATTTGAAAAAAATCAAGAGGGTTTCTGCAATTTGTGTCAATGTTGTCAATAAATGTCATTATTAGAAATGACACATTCTGTATTGAATTGGTGGCGTCAGTTCATCCACAATTGACCAGGTCCTGCAGGAAGATTTTTTTTTTTTTTCCCCATCTGCATCAGAAACAAAAAGTACTCTCTTCTTTTTCTAAGCAGATAAAAATGACAAATTGTTTCATTGTCTAAGCCATGGGGACCCAAAACTTAACTCCTTTTGTCCAACAACATCCAAAAGGTTCAAATGTCTTTTTTAAAAAAAAAAAACCAAACAAACAAACCCTCACAAAGAGAGCTAGTTAAGCTGTGAATTATTTGCACTTCTCATCCAGGAGATAGCACTATATTAAGCCTGGCATTTAAAAAAAAAAAAAAATAGATAAACCCAGCGTGGTGCAGACCCTTAAGGGAAGGGACTTGAACGTCCATGTTCATGTATGTGTTTTTCCTATCGCTTTTTAGAGGGGCTCTACCACTTCTGGGGAGTTCCTGGCTTTGCTGAGGCATCAGCCCAGCTCCCCTGAGCTCATCCCAAATCACTGCTCAGGCACTGCCCTGCCAGGAGATCGCCACCACGACCAGGGTTCTCCACGCCATGGAGCAGCCCTCTACCTGCGCAAGGGTCCCCATCACCCCACCTGGCCACCAGCCACTGACGGGCGTCGCTCGCCGAGTTCACGGACAGACTCAGAAAAGGCTGAAGGGCTGAAAAACCCAACCTCCGTTTCTCCTTGAGCTCGGCCATCGGAGGAACTCGCAGGTACACGCAGAAGGAATTTGCAGGAATTCCTTCTGCCTGGTGGCATCCCGTGCGAGCTCAGCCGACATCACCCTCTGTGTCCTGGGGAACTCCTTAGGCACCCGCAATGGGATCCCATATCCCCAGGGAGCCCCGGGCACTGGTGGGGCTACCGGGGCTGTTCTGGAGCTGGGGTCTGAGCATTGCGGGGCAGGAGGGGGATACTGAACATGCAGAGCCTCCGGAGACACGTGGGTTACTCTCCTCTTGGTCTCCTCTGTGGTCCCTACAGAAAGATGCAGGCCCTTCTGTGCAAATAATCCGCTCCCCTAATAGGCAACTGATTATTTCCAGATTACTGTCAGTCCCAGCATGAGTCTCTGACACCAGTTTAATCAGTTGGAAAGTCAAAGGCCAACCCAGGCTAACATGGCCCATGGGGGTGATTGACACCATGGGCAGGCGCAGTTAGCGACACCTTGGACACCCTGGGCAGGATGAGCAGGGGCCCACTGAGTCAACCAAAGGCATCCTCCGGTGCGTACAAAAGCCTTAATCACACCCCTGAACAGAGAGATTCATGTGGTGTGTATCTCAGACAGACAAATACATACATTGAGATACAGAGCGATATACGCACAGATATACACACACATTACAAGGTGGCCCAGTCCAGCATTCACCCAGTGTAACAACCAAGGTCTTGCTGAGTTCATTAAGGGTCAAGGACAAACCAGAGCTGAGGACAACCTTCTGAAAAGGTTCCTCTCATTCCCTTCAGGACTGAACTCATGCTGGACAAAGTAATCTGAGTTTTAGCTTCCCAGTTCCCTGGACTCCTTCCATTTCTTTTTCTCTGATGTTAATGTATTATGATGATCGTTTGGTTCAGCAAGTTTTAGCTTTTCACCCAATCATATTTTGGAAAAATACGAGAGGAAGAAATGTGGTCAGATGCCTTCAGATGTTTAGCAAACCATCTGTTAAAGAGCATCTGAAGCACACATTTCACACCGGAGCCTCCATACTGCTGGCTAACCACG
This sequence comes from Megaceryle torquata, assembly GCA_024611175.1. Classification (NCBI taxonomy): domain Eukaryota; kingdom Metazoa; phylum Chordata; class Aves; order Coraciiformes; family Cerylidae; genus Megaceryle; species Megaceryle torquata. Next base: position 84,937 of record JANIJG010020887.1, read on the forward strand.
TGTTCCAATTTTTGACCTTACAAGCAGAAGGCAAAATCAACAGAGACAAGATGAATTTCCAGCCTGATTAACTGTAAGCAATCAAACCCCGTTACCACTCTGATGGGCTGGCTTTCTGCAGCAGGAGGGGTGAGAAAAGACCCACCACAGAGCAGCCCACCCTTCCCTGGGGTTACGATGCAGAGGGGACTCGTATTTAGACCCAGCACGAGAGCAGCGTGGTCTTGGAGGCGTGATGGGCGCTCACTGCTCCTGCAGCAGCAGCTGGCCCGGGGAAGGGCTGGAGACCACTTCACCCGTCTGAGGCAGATGGTAGGGTGGACACAGCACCCAAAGCAATGGGCAAGAGAGGAGGCTCTGTAAGCAGGCTTTTTAAAAAGAGAGAGGAACATCAAAATGGGGGGAGAGGTACACAGCATGTAGAAAGAGGTGAGCGTCTTTTCTGCTCATCACAGCCTGGGCTCCACGGCACAGGGAGGGGAGCTCCTGCCCCCCCCCGAGCAGGTCAGCACACAGCTCTCCCAGCCATGGATGGATGCAGACAAGCTCATAGTGGCAAACAAAACAGAAATGACAGAGCAAGGATGTAAGCTGTCCCTCAGATCGGCTGTCCCATCTTACACCAGATCAAAAGACACCCAAATAATCCCAGGTGACCTCCACCATGCTAACCCCAGAGCCTCACCATGTCCTCCCACCCCAGGCAGCAGCTCTCTTGAATGCTGTCTGGGCAGAAACCAGCACAGCTACACAAAGGGCAAGACCCTGGAGCTGCTCCACGCACTGGCGGGGGGTGACTGAGGTGCTCCCTGCTTGTCTTGCCCAGCACATTCCCGCGAGCCGTGCCAGCATCTCTTCTCCAACTTAATATTTGTTAAGATATAAACCAGTGAAAAAGCTGATTCTGTTCTGTTCGTTGTGAGGACTTTGTGGTGTCTCAGTTATGGAAAGAGGAAATCAGCCACTCCCTACACATAACTATGATGGGAGAAGATCCAGCTACCTCCAGAGGAGAAACTGTGTCTCCTCACAGCGATGGAAAAGGAAAGTGGCAAATCCTTTACCAGCTGAAGTAGTAAAAGTGAAGAGCTGGGGTCTGCTACAAGAGACAATTCACCCCGAAGAGCTTCCCAAGCAAGAGAGTCATCAGTGCCAGACCATGGCTGGATGATTAACTGGCGGGTGGGCTGAGAAACAGGATGAGTTTTCTTTTCTAAGGGCAGGATGACACACTGAGCGTCATTGTGAGGCTGCTGGAAAACAAAGTGGGTGGGAGATTTTGGATGTGAATGTAAAAGATCCAGAACCTTTTATCTGGAAAAAACGGTGATTTGCAGCCCACTGAATACAGGGACTACTGTGCAAATTTCCTTCCTGAGGTCTGAGATATTTTAGAACTGTGGAATTGTTTTGGTTGGAAGAGACCTTTAAGATCATCAAATCCAACCATCAACCCAGCACTGCCAGGTTGAGATGGAAAAGGGCAGCAGGAGCAGGTAGAATTGAGATTGCTCTAATGAAACACAGAAGGAAAGAGCTTTAGTTCTGCTAATGAAGCTGAAGTGAATGTTATGGAAAGGACTCTGACGTCCCATCCACAGCAGCTGCAGACCCTCAACTTACAGGTCTGGTTTAGAATCTTTCAGTGGAAAGCAGAGAAACTCCAGTGTCACAGGAGCCAGAAACACTACAGGAGCAGGAAAGCATCGTTTGGAAATGACCCTGCTGAAGGAGCTATAAATAGTAAGAAAACCATCTGAAAAAGGGCAGTGAAAGGCTATTATTGCTTCTTTCTGTGACACATTAAGCTAGCAATGCAGAAAATGAACAGGGGAAAACCTGCTACCCCTACAAAGAAATGTATCCAACCTAGTGTTTTACCTGGTGGAAATGAACCCTGTGAGAGAAGACAGATTCAAAGGAAAGAAAGAAGAGTAGTGCCTCAGAAACAAGTGCCTTCAATTGCAGGGACATTGGCTGGTGTGACCCTATGAGGGAGCATCGGTCCTCAGATTTCCTCAGCTAGGGAGCTGATCAGATTGAAGAGAGATTTCATCTCATTGCACAGTCATAAGCCTGTGAGGAATGTGGAGCTACCCTTTGACCTTCCTGAAGCCACGGGTGGGTGGCTAAGTTTTCAGCCTCAGACTGCTCCCAGAGAGCACTTCCCACATCACGATGCTCCCTCTGCTTGAATAAAGCTGGATGGTGGCTGCCTTCACTCACTGCACAGGCTGAGACCCCACACAGGGAAAAAATAAATTCTGGACAGTTGAAACATGATCTTGGTGATTTGGGCTTTTTAGCAGGAAAGTGGATGGAGTGCTACAGAGGTTCTGCTTGCAAAGAAAAGCTCAAATGAAAGACAGAAAAAAAAAAAAGGGTGGGGGGGGAGGAAGGATGACATTTTCCTCCCTTTAGTCAACACTGTATCTACCCAGGTATCTTTGGTTGGATTTTATGCCAGGGAAAAAAACAATTTCTGGCCTTTTCTAAGCAAAAAGGCGCAGTGGAAAGTTACATCTGCAAAATGTCAGGCTCTAGTTATACTTCTGAGAACCACGTTCAGCATTTACAATAGTCAGGCTGCGAGCTATGTTTTGAGGTATGAGATGAAAGACCTGAAATCCAGGCAGGTGATCTCCACAGACCATCAGTTCTGTGTCTCACCTACCAAGAAAAACAAAAAAAAAAACCAAAAAGAGATTCAATCCCAGAACTACTTCTTAAAAGAACTGGGAAAATAGAGGACAAAAAAAACTAAGTCTCTGAATTAATACTTCTAAGGGGATGAAGAGTACACTGAAAGTATCCCAAATACCAGCCCTGTTGCTTTCCCTGGGACATGGGAATAGAGAAAAGCTCTCCCATAGCTGAGATTTATGGCTGGCCTTGGAAGGTGCTCAACACGTCTCAGAGGGCACCCAGCTGAGCACACTCTGCACGGTGGACTCGAGGCGTGGAGGGAAGACAGAGCAGGGACCGTGCTTCATCCAGAGACCGTGAGGCCAAAGGGAACAGGGTGAAGAAAAGGTGTCTCTGCCACGCAACGTCGCTTCGTGTCAGAGAGCCCTCCCGTGTCCCTGCTGTGGGGCAGCAGGTCCATGCAGCCCCGTGCAGCGTCAGGAGCTGTTGCTACTTGGGTGACGTGGCAGTAGCTTCATGTTCCTGTGTCACCGGGTGATGGAGACACGGGCAAAGCAGCACCTGCCCACCAGCACTCACCAAGCCCACGTTAGACCATTCCAGCTACGACTCCAGCAACAAAAGGAAAAACAAAGCAGCACAAACCAAAGCCCTGCTGTCACCCCAGGTAAGGTGTTTACCAGCTCTACCCGTGCTGCCCACCACTCTCTACCCCCCCCAGCCTCGCTATCCTCGCAGCTACAGCCCGAGGCAGACTGGAAGATGATTTAAGGTCCAGCATAAACAGAGATACATTGGACTGCCACAGCACAGAAAAAGCACATTAATACCTAGAATGCTTCCCTCGATGGCATCACGACATGGTACACACACGCACACACGTACATAGAAATCTACGGGTAATGCATGGGGATGGCGTGTGGGCAGCGATACAGACCTTGGCGATGGCTCGGGCTGCTGCTCTTTCCTTTAAACAGAAGCAATAGTACATTAGCATGGTGTCAGGTGGCAAAAGATGTTGCTGCTTCACTGTTAAAACATAACGAAAGGACAATACCAAACAATACAACTAAGTGGAAGTTATGGACAGAAGAAAGGGAAAGGAGCACTTAATTCCTGGAGTTTCTGGCCCGGACAGAAGATCACTAGAGACTCACACAACCTCAGAGAAGACACATAACAACGCACAGGGTTGAAGAGTTTATCCCAACCCATCCTTGTGCCTATGCACGACTGAGACACCTGATGGTCGTGTGATTTGTGTGAGCACAGGAGGACTTCTGTGGGCTCAGGGAGAGGCCCCCTTCCTTTGGAAATGCACCACCCTGAGATGTTTCTGCGTGCAGGGAAGGATTTGAACGGCTCCCGTGACCCTGGTGCATTTGCTTTTCCTTCCTAGCTGTTGGGGCAGAGCTCATGTCAGATCTCTTGACAGATGGCTTCACGCCGCAGTGCTAATGTGTGGTGCTGGGAGGAGGACACTGGTGGGAAGGGGTATGGACCCCTTCCCTGAGAGCCTGACACCCCATGGGGGGTTTCTGCCTCCGAAGCCTTTAACAGCTACTTTGCCGAAGTAGTTGGCAAAGGCTACGTGGAGGGAGGGGCACACCACCATTTTTATGTGCGCTTCCCTATTGAGATCCAAAACCCCTTGACTGCCCTGAAAAAAATCACTGACATCGAGGACAAAGTCAGCTGAACATCTGCCAAAGGGCAGGCAGAATGCTGCAAGCCAAACTAAGGCCACACAGAGGAAAAAAAACCCTCTCACCTTCACTGACCAGGCATCTTGGTGGCATTTCCCTCCAGCACTGAGGAAAACCTGCTCTGCCTTCAGGTACTGACTCACAGCTTCTTCACACTGGGATGCTGCATTTAACCTGGGGCCCTGGAGCAGCTTTGGACCTGCAGCCTCACATGAGAAGCAGCAGATTTGTGTTGCTTGGCAGATAAGGATCTGCCTCTTGTAGCTCAGGCACTCTACGGGACAAACCAGACTGCAAGAAGAGCTGGGCAAGAGGAGCTCAATTCTCTCTGATCCTGATGTGCAACAGCCCTGCTTCTGCCTCCACCCTGCAGCTCCCCCTGAGATGCTGAGACCTGCACTGACCCTTCTCCCTTAGGCTGAAGGCAGCAGCCTGGAGAGACTTAAAAAAAAAAAACAAACAAAAAAATCCCCCTCCACCCTCTGCTCCTTGCTCAGACCAGCTCGGAAGCCCAGCCTCAGTCACTACCTGAAAAAGTCTCACATTTGAAAGTTTGCAGTCTGACCCATGAGTCTACAGATCTCTACCCTCTGCAGAGACATGTGGCAGGTCCCACTCCACCCCTCTCCAGCCAGCTTTGATGCTCACCAGCATGGCCAGCACCTCCCCATCCCTCCCAGGGTTTGCACACTCCCCATTCACCAAATGGGGCAGATCCACCTGCTTAAAAAAAACACAACCCAGAATTATCCCTCCCAAGCACAGGTTTAAGCTGCAGGACCCCCGGGGCAGTCACCTCTACCTCACCACAGCAAATTTAGCAAAAATTTCTCACCACTGCAACCTCTGCTCTTGGGGGAGGGGAGAGAAGGCTGGAGGGAGCAGAGAATGCACTAACACATCATGGGCCTCCTCTGAGGGTGGTGAAGAGCAGGAAGGTCAGCAGAAAACTAGGAACCCTACCTCAATCAGACCCTTTGGAATCGTGACTTTGTGTTGTCAGCCAAGCACTGTGACATTCCTCCAGAGCCAAGTTAGGCTGCAGAAATGCACCTACAGTTTGGCAGAGGTATGGGGAGGAGGTCGCTGAACGACCCATGGGGGACCAAACTGCCAAATCCTCTCACATCTTCAAGGCTGTCCACGTGCCAAAGGCAGGAAGGAGAAAAAAAATAAAAGAAAAAGAAAAAAAGAAAGAAAATAAAAAGTTGCAAGGTGCTTTCCAAGCTCTCTTAACTCTGCTGCTAACCTGAATGTCAGTCCCGATTTGCTCTTCAGGTTCCTCAGAAGCTCCAGCTGGTTCAGAGGAGGGATGAGTCTGGAGGGAGAAAATAAAGAGCATTAATATTCAGGCAGAGCTGACTTCAGAGCCTCCTGTCTCGGAAACCTCCCCCACTGCCCCATCCTTTCAACGAGAACCAGCTTTGTGCCATCAACTGCAACAGGAGGACAGCTCTGGATGGATGGATGGAGGGGGTTTTGGCTGCTACTTCCAACAAAGTCCTAAGGCAGGGTGGGGGGGAAGAGAGAGGGGGTGACAGCAAGAGAGAGAGAAACTTGTCTGCACTACCTTATTGTGTGCCTCCCAAAAAACAACTATCTGCCCAGGTTTGAGTAGTACCATGGTGTCCTGGCAGGAGACCTGTTCACCACCCATAGTCTAGCCGATAGCATTGCTCTGTTGGGAGATCAGCTCTTTGCCTGGGCATTAAGTGGCCAAAAGCTCCAGTTTTAGAGGTAAATGGAAAAACTCAACCCTGCTGCCCTAGGAACGCAGGAAGGCATGGGAAGGAGCAGCTTAAACAGGGACCTGAGGTTGGGAGCATCCCAGGAGAAACAGCAACGCACTCCAGGGTCAAGTTTAACCAATTCCCCTTCTATCCATGTTGGGTTTTGCCCCAAATTGAGGCAAACCCACATATCACTGCCTTCTAGGAACCATGTGTTTCCTTCCTGTCTGAGGAAGAAAAAGAACCTGACAATGGGAATCCTAAAAACCACTGAATTAGCTCCCACAGCCACTTTTGGTATCCTCCCTCAGACCCTGGGAGACTGGGGCTCACTCCGTAAATATTTAACAGTGCCATTCACAGTGAGGTTTCCAACCAAGAGAGGAGTTGACCTGGAGGTGTTGGGGGGAGGATGGAGAACGCTGCCCATGGTTAGGAAGAGTAACATCTAACTTAAGAGCTCACTTAGGAAGTCAAGGCCAACAGGGCTCATCCCATGGCTTGCTGCGAACTCCTTTCGGGGCCATCAGTGTGCCCTTGTCAAACTGTTGAAGTGCCACACGTCACCACAGCACCCAGAGGGTGCAGAGTCAGCAGAAAAGCCGCCCCCCCCCCCCCCGTCACGCTTGTGACAAGTGAGGGGGAGGATGAACCACTGCAGGGATGAAGGGGAGGACAAGGGGCTTCTGGTGGGCTGGGAAGAGGCTGCCCATGTCTGTGTGGTTGGGGCCACAGCCCAAAACAGAACCTACTTGTGGCTTTGGTGGGAAGTGAACCACAGAGGTTTTAATGAAAACAAGAAAGACCTACCCAAACTGTCCCAAAACCACAGTTTGGGACTGGAGGGAAAGTGCTTGGAGGGTAACAGAATGGTCTCAGCTGAGGTACCGTGAAAAATGGGGCTGTAAAATAAAGGCAGAGCTATTCACACACACCTTTTTTCAGCCATTAGAAGACCAAAAGTTCCAGTTTTCCTCTAGGTGAAAAAAGTGCCCCAAAACAACAAAAAAACCCCTATGCTCTGCACACACAAAACTCATCCTCCAAACCAGAGTTGTCCAGCAGAGCAGATTTGGTGTTCACAAAACTGAGGCAATCGGAAAATTTTCCAATCCTACGTACAGAGAAAAGAATAAAAAAAAATAGCCTGAAAATTTTGGCTCAGCTCCCCAAGTCCAGCTCTGTTCACTTCCATCCAGAGAAGAGCACATCCTGACCTGATGAATTAATGATCCTCTTCACCCAAGACATCAAGAAGAAGCTGACCTCGGTGCAGTGGAGTAGTGCACGAGTGCTGGGCTGCCACCTCCCTTCAAACCCACCGTAGGGTTTTGTTCCAAGATGGGAAGATGATGGTGCCAAGCACAAAGCGTGCTTAGCAGGCAAGGAAGGGTGCACAACTGTTCTTTGGCAAGCTAGTGTCTCAGGGTAAACCGTCGTGTTTTGGGGGTTTCGGTGCCGGTGCTGCTGCCGGGGGATGCTCTGCGTCCAGCTCCGGGGACCGCAGAAGTTGTGCGGTCGCTTCTTGTCCCTTCTGCTGCCCAGCCCCGGGGGAGGTCGGGCACAGGTCAGAGCCGGGCTTCCAACTATCAACCCAGAGAGCTCCGGATTTAGGAGAGGGGCCTAAAAATTCCCCCTCCAATCGTGATTTATCCTGATCGACACGCGTTCGGTGTTCGCTTTCGCTTCCCGAGCTGCAATTTGTACGGTGGGCTGATTTTCTCGTTGATCCCGGTAACAACTGAGGGCAAGAAACACACTTTTTTATTTCTTACAGAATGGAAGCTGAGATTTGAGTGCTCTTCTCACTTAAGGATTTCTGGGAGGGGGAACAAAAAGAAGAGACTGTAAAAGTGTCAAGAGCATCTCAGTTTGGGGCTTGGGGCTCGTGGGTGCTTATTCTACAGCAGCCCAGCTTCCCCTGGCACTGCAGGAGTGGTGGTCACGATCTAGATGAAACCTCCTGCTAATAATTACCCTTTTCCACTGGCAGCCCTGCGCTCTTGCCCGCTGACCGTCCCCTGCTGAAACACGGACTAACATCCTTCCTGAGTCTCCCCAGAGTGTCACTTTCTCTCCCAGAGGACACTTCGTTGAGTAAATGTTATGAATTTGCTTTGAAAGCAAAGGAGGTAGAACGTTTCTGGGAGCACGAATCTGTATCCCACACACCCCTTGCCTCTCTGGAGCATGAACCTGTATCCTCCCTCCCCCAGATTCCTCAGTGGCTTTAGGAGAAATTTAAGGAAGCGCAAGGAAAGGCAGAACCGAGCCCTTGAGAAATTTAGGGATGCTTATCATGGCTGGAAGAGTATTTTTGCTCGAGATGTGGAAGTTGTGAGGTTGGTCTGTCAGAGAAGGTGATTTACGTAACCAGGGAAGTTTGAATTTGCTTTGTGGTGTCTCCTCCTCGTCACTGCTCCAGCCGAGCAGAACCAGAGCAGTGTCAGGCTGGCAGTCCCTGTTTCCAGCGCTGGCAGAATGAGATGTGGGAGTCCTGGTAAGAATTTGACATCTAATGTGAGCTCGGCTGTGTAAATTAAGAGTTGAAACAAGGATAAAGAAATACAGAGGTGGTTTGAGCCTGCGTTAGTCTGTGATGGCAGTTAAGATGTTGCAGGTGGTTCTGGCCTTTCTTGGACGCGTCCTGGAGCTTCTCAGAAGTGTTGTTTCAAGAGGTGGATTTCGTGCTGCACTCAAGGGGCAACTGAGGGCTTGTGTTTTAGGCAAGTGGAGGGTGATCGACATCACCCAGAGCACTGGGTGTTGCAGGGAGCGAGGATACAACGTGGGATTTTGAGAGCCTGGCACGTGGAAACGCTGGCACCAGCACCGGGAGGAAGCTGCCGCTGGCATGGAAGAGCCCAGCTCCTCAAACAGGCATGTGGGGCGGCACCGCACGCCTTGTGCGGGTGCAAACTCTGCCCACGCTTTCTTCCTGTGCCTCACACTTTCTTCTGGCTCGTGGCCGGGGATGCAGCGTGCTCCGCGAGTGCTTCGCGCTTCGACGCTTCTTCGCCTGGTCTCTTTTCTGGGGGGTGGATGGGGAGACTCGCTTTCATTTCTGCCCCCCCGGGGGGATTGTTTTGCATTCAGTGACACATTTGAGGGGTGCTGCCAAATAGTATTCGGAAAATAGGGCGGTGGGGTTTTTTTCCTTCCATCACAGTTGCAGATCCTATGAGTTCTGGGGTTCCAGCACCGTAGCTACACGGGCACCGAGGCTCTTTCGACACCAGCATCTGCCTGCACTGCCCTGGCAGAGGACGATGCTGCGGGGGCTGAAGGTACCACGCCGATGTAATTTCAGCTCCACGCAAGATTGGTATAATTTCAGCTCTCTGCAATATCGACATCGTTTCGGCTCCGTGCAAAATGAATTGATTGCTTCTCGGCCTTTTAGCTAAGATCAAGTGCAGTTCTTATCAGTTTAATATCTGATATGTCCTCGATGAGAGGACTTATTTTTTCAGTTAAAAAAACCCCACAAACCAACCCCACCCCCAAAACCCCCCCCCCCCCCACAACCCCCCCCCCCCCCCCACCCCCC
>JANIJG010020887.1:105767-126503 GCA_024611175.1 Megaceryle torquata
TTTCTTCCAGCCCCTCCAGGGCTGTCCCAGGCTGCCCAGGGCAGGGGTGGAGTCCCCGTGATCCCTGGAGGGGTTTCTAAGCTATGGAGCTGTGGTGCTGAGGGCCCTGGGTCAGTGGTACCCCCAGTGATGCTGGGGGAACAGCTGGACTCAATGATCTTGGAATCATTTTGTTTGTAAGAGACCTTTAAGATTCTACCAGGGTTTTGAGCTTTTTCCCCAGAAAATTGGGACTGGTTGTCTCTGTGCACTGGGCTATCTGGTGCAGGTTTGATAAAATCCTCCACCCCCCAGTACCAAGCAAACAAACCAATGCTGTGCCTCACAGTTCTTCCCACCCCCCTTAACCCCCCACTCACACTCCCTTCCTCCCCATTTCTTTACTGGCAGCACTTCTCTCAGCTTTCTCGTGTCAAACCTGACGAAACCCTCATTAGCCTGCAGAGCTTTTTGATATCGAGGTAGGGCAAGGACCGAGGAAGACGACGACAAACAAGAGAAAAGGAGACGACAGCACAAACGTGCCAGCCCCGCGATGCGGCAGCGCACGCAGGATCTCGGCCGGCTGGCGGTGGCAGAAGCCACAGCAGCAGCACGAGGGGTGCCGGGCTATTGAAGGAGCAGAACTCTGCAGGTCAGTGACAGATCAGTCGCAGGGATGTTATGGGGTGGGAGAGGAGGCAGCTCCATGGGCTGCTCCCTGCACAGAGCATCTGCAGCTTTAAACATTGTGAGCTGCTGGACATCAAACTGCTTCCCAGTTGGGACTGGTCTTGCTACCTCGTTTCACAATTGGGAGATAAATGCAGGAAAAAAAAAAAAGAACTTTACAAATAAGTGTTTTTCAATATGCTTAAGAATATTTTTAGTTTATTCCTGATACAGATTTCTCCTTTCCACATCTTCCCTATTTCTCACCCGCAGGTCCCAGTTGTTCCCTTCTCACAAGCAAGGGTTTAAATTCTTGCCCCAGTTAAACACCCCCAATTCTCAGGTTTTGACTTATTTTAATGCCTCTCAGATGGCTTCATATGCAACCCCTCCACTTACCAGGATATACAGGGCCCCTTCTGAGCTGTTCTGGTACTCGTCAATGGTGGAAAAGACAGACAGCACCAGGCAGGAGAAAACTAGTAGAAAACTATATAACACAAAAATAAATGATAGAAAAGAGAGAGAGAGAACAACACTTCAGCAAACTAGTCCAGAAAGCATTTTTTGATGTATTTCTCTTGGAGTATTTACTGCTCCTGCTACAACACCTTGTGAAAAGGGAAAGTCCTTGGTTTTACTGCCTGGGAGGGTTATGTGTGAATGGACGCACTGGACTGTTCCCAGTTTGGCCAGTGCCAATCCAATTCCCCACCCAGCTGGCAGCTCTGATCACGCCTCTGGCCTGATTTCCCCCAGGAACCGTCAGCTCTAACTGCAACACGCTTTCAACACGTGTGAAACAAGCAGGAAAATTCATTAATGAGATACCAGGAGACCAGACCGGCTGTTGAACTGGAGCACAGGCTGAGGACAAACCCAGGAAGAACTCCACAGCTGCTCTGCTGCTGCACTGGTATCCACAAAAGCTCACAGAGGAGCAGGACTGCACTTCCCATCCTCACCAGGGTAGGACATTTTGGGATGGATTTAATATTCCTTTCTTAGGCAGGTATTCCAGATGAATTCCTTCCTACCTGGAAAGAGTTGGACTCAACCTTAAAGGTATTTTCCAGTCTAAATGATTCTCTGAAAGGCTGATGATGTTTTAGAGTAGCTGCAGGATCACTGGGAGGTGGATGGTTGTTAGGCTGGTCTCCTGCAGCCAGACATGGGACACAGCAGGGGTTTGATCCTGTCCAAAGGATGTGATCTTGGTGCTGTTAGTACCTTAGCAAGAAGCCAGAGACACCCTGCCACTGGAGAGGGAGCTGGGCTGGCCTGGCCTCTCTGTCCCAGCCCTCTGGGGACACAAAGGAACCCACCCCATCCTGCCAGGAGCAGAGGTGGAACCCAGTTTGAAATCAGTTCTCTCAGTCTCTTATTTACCATGAAATCAAAGAGAGTTTCAACCCCCCCCCCTTCCAGCACACATCTGGGTCTCTCTGACATCTACTTCCACGGGCTGTCCCAAAAGCAGCCTCAGAAGTGTCACATCACCCTGACATTCACAGGCTGTCCCATCAATCCTGCCCGCTCGGCACTTTTCCCCGACTGCCTGATGTCCTAATGCAAATCAAAAGGCACAAGATGAATGACAGGAGCTCAACTCTCTTCTGACACTTGCCACCCGAGTCCCCAGCTACAGAGGTGTCCTGGCATCTGCTCAGGGAGGCAGAAGGCTTCCACCAGCCTGCCATGCCCACTGCTTGCTCAAACAGGAGGGAAATTAATTTACTAAAGATCGATTTACTGATGCAGTAAAATAGGCCAGTGCAAAGAGAAGAAAAAAAACCATGCTTTAAAAGCATTAAATAATTCATCTGTCTGGCTTTGTCTCGCATTCCTACAAACGGCAGCTTGAATATTTATAAGGTCTGGGTCAGCTGGTGGGTGCTGTTCCTTTTTGTTGTGTAAAGAAAAGGAGTTTCACACCACTGGGTCATGCTTGTGGCTTTGCAATGATCGTTAATGTCACAATAACAAGTAAAAATAGGGGGATTTGCAAATTTATTTGAACCACAGGCTGAAATGTCCCTGCCTGCTGGAGGTAAGGGACTTTCTGAGCCATCCCATCAAAGGCTGAGCTTTGTCAGCAACAAGATGAATTCAGAGAAGGACAATTGCCTGATGTCTCACTGCCCATTTCCTCTTCTTAGACCAGGTCTGGCACCTGGAGGCTTGAAACAACCTTAAGAAAGTAAGAAAACTGTCCCTTGCAATCCTTAATGTCTTCTATGGGTCTCACTCAAAATGCTTTTTGTCCCCAGACTGGTCATAAACAAGCCTACCACAACCTGCCCTGCAGCCAAAGGAGCTCCATCCAGCCCTACACCCTTCCAAGTTGCCTGGGCCAAGCGCTGGGAGCTGAAGAGAAGCTGCAATCAGCAGACAGCCCCACTCCCAGGGTCATCCAGATTTTGTTGCAAACTTCTGTGCTGGAGTAAGAAACCAATGAAGAAACAAAGAAAGAGGAGAGGAAAACCCCCAAAATACGACAGACAGGGATCAGGGAACAAAGAAAAATCCTATGTTTTCTGATTAGGCTGTATTTTTGTGACCAAAACAACACAGTAAAAAAGCCTGAGGAGGTGCTGAAAGCAAAGGGCCAATATCAACCCAGACCTGCACACGGTGTTTGCTAAGGTGACCACGCCAGACGGATCCAGAATGAAGTCACGCTCAAACCACGAGCCCTGGCAGGGACAAATGCCACAGGAGGATTCCTGTATGAGAAGTTTGTCACTAGACATACACAGATGGGGCAGAAAGGGATGAAAAGAAAATTGCTTTACCACTTCAAATCCCAAGCATGGGCTGTGCAAGCTGTGTTCACCTGCGGAGGACCTGGGCAGCTCCAGGTGCTGCTTCTTCCCAGCCTCATCCCTGGCCTCTCCCTTCCCCTCCTCTCCCCAGGGCCAGCTCGGTGCTGCTGTAATTTCAGCTCTGCTCTCCCCAGGGCTCTCATTGCCAGGGAGACCCAACGCAGAACACGCTTGCAGGGCCACCATTAGCTACAGCACTGCTGAGCAAGGGAAGCAACTGGGAAAGCACCAGCTTCTTCAGTGAAGCACGTGAGCTCCACGGCCAAATCCCATGTGGACCAAAATTTCCCCCCGTCCCAGCCCCAGTGGGGATGTTCAGCCACCGCATAAGGACCAGTGCTGCCAGGAAAGGATGCAGGCACAGGGTGAGCTGCACAAGCATCCCAGAATAGCTTCCTGGTGATGCACAACTGCTCTGCTTGACCCTGAAGGTCACAAACCTCTGGGAGGATGTAAAAGGAGACAAAGAGAAGGAAACTTTTCTGCAAGGAAGTTGAATGTGGGATGTTGGGGTCTGTGTGGATCCTCGGAGGCTTTGAGGGATCTGCAGCCCCCCTATGGAGAGTGGGGTGAAAGAAACAAGCTGAGAGGTTATCTCCACACTGGAGATGGTGTCTATCCTCTCAGCTCCCACAGCAGGAGGGCAGCAGGGAACACGAAGGCTGACTCTGCTTTAATTTCAACTAATCTACCCCGACAGGGCAGGAAAGGGCTCCTGATAATAATTGATAGCCAGGGAAAGGGAAAGAGGCCAATAAACAGCGTAGAAGTTGGGATGAATCTAATTTTTAAAGCTACATATCTAATCACAGCAAATTATGTCAGCAGCCTGACTCTGGGTAATGTTAATGAGCAACAATGAACGTTAATTATGTCCCAACTAATGATTTTTACATTAAAGATGCCAATTCTGCTTAGAGCTCTGGAGAAGACAATATCCTCCTCCTGTGCAGACAGGAGCTGGGTCCTACACCACACATGGTTGGAGCCAGGCAAACCCAGGTCAGGATCCAAAGGGCAGCAGGTGGTTTTGGATCATTGTCATCTCCATAGAGCAATGGCATGGAGACAGCTGGCTCCAGCCTCCGGGAGAAGAATACCTCAAGGTCACTGCATCTTCTCATCCACCACCCTTTCCTAGGGGCACCCAGCCCCTTCTGCAGCTCCTGCATCCCTCATGCCTGCTGCTTAGACCTTTAAGTTCAGCCAAGACTCAGCTCTGCAAATCTGACTGCTGCTAATACTGCTAAATTCAAAGTCCTCTAAAGTCTGGCTTTACATCCAAAGGTTGACTTAAAACACCCGTGCAAGCTTCTTATTACCATTTATAAATCCCAGCACAAAATCTGCACATCCAGATTTCATATCCGCTGTGCTTCAGGTTAGCAACAGGAAAAGAAATGACTGAACTCCCATTCAGAAGAAAATAGAAAATAAAATACTTAAACCAGGTCCTTTTTTTTTTCCCCCCCCTCAGAAAAAAAATATATGATGGAATCATCATAAAGCTTTTCAGGTTAATATCTAATCTGCCTTCCAAGAGAAACCCCCTTGGAATCTACGCACCTATTTACATAAGAGTTTCAAAAGACCTATAAATTTATTCCTGAAATACTTCTCTTCAAATAACATTCGCTGACATGCAAAAAGCATTAGGCTTCCTCTGATGGAGCACCAACAATTAGCAACTGGATTCCAGGATGAGGCAGGTACAAGACAAGGAGGTGGCACACACTTGTAAGAAGCCACTGGGCTTGTTACACCCTTTTTGGCATTCCCTGGATTAGGGAAAGGTAATTAATGATTTAATTAAAGCAAAGCTGGAAAGGAAAGGGTATTTTACTATGGACATTTGAGATCTGCACAATGGAAAACAACTTAAAACATTGAAAAAAGCTTAAAAGTTACTTTGGGGATGTAAACAAGCCATTGATAATTGGGCTAAAATAAAACCAAAATGCTTATGGGCAATCAATCTGCCATCCCAGCAATCCATTTGCTGTGGTCTCCATAAAACTCTGGCATTCAACTCCCTAAAACTTCACCATAAATCAAAGGCTATGCAAACGCATCAGCGAAATAAGCCAAGGTGAAAGAACATCTGTAACCAGGGAGAAACGGAGACTGGGCAAATGCCTTTGCCAACTCAGAGCCTCATAATCCAAACGGGGCTGTTTACAGCTCCATTTACATCTCCAGTGAACTGGAAACAAAACTCTTGATAATGCCATGACTTTTCCAGGGGTAAAGATGTCGTACGGCACCTACCCTTAGCCTGGAGCATCCGTCACCTTTATTCACATAAGCGATCCTGCTGTGATTTCCAACCCAGCTATTCATTTACAAGGCTAAACACCTCGCCCCAGGTTTCCACATCCCTCAGTCTCAGCCAAAATCATCTCCCAAGGTGACTTCAGACACTAGCAGAGCTAAAAATAGAAGCGAGGACTCCTGCCTTACGGCCCTGAGCCTTATTAAGCGTTCTCCTTTCCAAAAATACCTGCCAAGGGGCTCTCAACTGCAGGTTCAGCCATGACCAGCCACATCCTCCTGCTCCTCAGAGGAAGCTGGGCACTCATGAGGGTAGAAAACATTGTTTATGGGCAACACATCCAGGTTGGCTCCAAGGCAGGGACGTGTACAGTTTATGAACTTTTAAATCAATCTTTAGCAAAGGTCTCTCTGGGACAACATTAATAGCTCCTGTGACTTCTCAGTGTGCCAAAGATGATGGTTAAACAGCCCCAGTAAGAAGCACCCTGGTTGTTCAAAGCCATGAAGTCTACTAAGGGCAGTGGTGTAAGCGGAGCAATGGAGCCTCTCTGGGGCACCAAAGCAGCATCCCAGAGGATGAGGCTGTAGTGTGGACAGCACGGCTGCATGAAAGGGGGCTCTGGGATTAATCAGGCTACAGAGAAGCAGGTCTTGGAGATCCAAAACCATGTTATAAGGGTGACACTGGGATGGGAAGGAAAGAGAAAGGGTTTAATGTCCTGCTTAGGCCATGGTACCACCACCACCTGCAAGCCCCCAGGACATGCCCCCTGTGCACAGACGCAGCAGACCTGCTCTCCCTGCTGCGTGACAGCAATGTGGCAAAAAAAACCCAGGAGGTGGTTTTCCATCAGACCAGGTTTACTGGGGTTTTCCCTGGACACAGAGCCAGGAATGCTGCTGGCTGAGCACAGCACCCTGCTTCTGTGCACTGGTTCCACTTCCAGCTGCTGAAACATGCTGCAGGTTTACATCCCAGAGAAGCAGGGAGGGGATGAGATCTCCTTTGCATCTCCTTTACAGGCAGAGAAGGAGCATTCACAAATCCAACACAGCAAACTAAGGAAACAGGAATAGCTGGTCACAGCTTTGCTGTATGAGCACAGGAAAGTGGCAAAACCAGGTCACAAAAAAAGCTCCTCTTCCACCGCTTGTCTTCTGTTTAGACAGCTCATTTCTCAGTTAGAAAAGAGCAGGATAGGGATTCACACATTTTCTCCTTCAACATCCACCACTTTTGAAATCAGTCCCTGCTCACAGAGCTCCTCCAGCCTTTCCCTCTTGCTTATAACAGAGTCAGGGAACAGCAGCATCGTCTGCCCCAAGTGCCAAGAGCCAGAGTCCTGACCTGAACCCATCCTGCAGGAATTTGAGCAGAAAGGGGTTTTGCATGGCATATCTTGTCTGTAGTCCAGCAAAAGATTGTGCATCTCCACACTAACAAGCAAGAGTGAGCTTAAGAGCTTTTCTGGATAGAAGCCTCATAGAACAAAAGCCATCTGAAAATGACAGGGAACAGAGACCGAGATCTGAACATTTACAGCGGAAAAAGGGGTTAAATTTAAGGAATCAGTTGTTTTTTTCCTCCAGGCTGGCTCTAATCATTTACCTCACTCAATTCAGAATAGAAGCTTTACTGATAATAATCACCCCATACAAAATTCTAGCTCAGATGTTCCTCTTTGTCCTCCTTGAACGTGAATCGCTGGGAAACGCTCGTCTGCGTATTCTCCTCACCCTGCGCACGCAGCCTCAGAGGAGCCAGATGTCTGGAGGAAAACAACCCAAAGTATTCATCAAGCCCATGCACCTGCCAGAAGAGTCTGTCTCTGCTGCGATTCAGCTCTGCCAGGCTTAGGTGTTCTTTTC
This sequence comes from Megaceryle torquata, assembly GCA_024611175.1. Taxonomy (NCBI): domain Eukaryota; kingdom Metazoa; phylum Chordata; class Aves; order Coraciiformes; family Cerylidae; genus Megaceryle; species Megaceryle torquata. Next base: position 113,387 of record JANIJG010020887.1, read on the forward strand.
AAACCTTGGTGGGGAGAAATAGATTCACGCAGCTGCCAAAAACAGGTCACGGGAGAGAACCCTGAAGGCCAGGGGGCAATTATGGTGTTTTGGGAGGTAAATTGGGAGTATAAAAATATTGGATATCTGAGTAATTCTTCAAACGGCTGCACAGTATTTTACTCTGAGCACATTCATTGATTTTAGTGTGAGGGAAAGTTGCTGTCTCATGCAATACCCGTATTATTCAGATTGAAATCTGAGTGCTGCCTCTGTTCCATCCCACAGGGTGTTCCCCCAAAAGTGCCTCTGCTTCCTCCCTACCTCTGAGAAATCATTGCTCACGAGTACAGCAATAGCAGCCTTCCCAGTCTAACCTTCATCTGAAGGTTCGACGTGAAGAACAAGTTCTTTCTGTTTCTTAAGGTCAAAGCCCTGCTTTTCTGCAACACCTCAAGAAAAAGAAATTAACTGAATTTAAGAAGCCAAGGGCTATAGAATCACAGAATCATTCAGGTTGGAAAAGACCCTTGGGATCATTGAGTCCAACCATTAACCCTACTCTGGGTAGTCCACCCCAACACCACATCTAAGTGACCCTTAAGCAGACCCAGGGATGGTGACTCAACCCCCTCCCTGGGCAGCCCATTCCAGTGGCTGACTACTCTTGCTGGGAAATTTTTTTTACCTACCTTGGTGCAGCTTGAATCCATTCCCTCTCATTCTATCAGTAATGACTTGTGAGAAGAGACCAGCACCAACCTCTCCACAATGTCCTATGCTGTGTGGTTGGGACACGCAGGGATAAAAATCCTCTTGGGGGGGGTCAAGCTCCTTTGACTGACCTGGGCAAGTTACTCGACCTGCCTTAACAGAGCTCTAAAACTGGGTTAAAAGCAAGATGTCCCTGTAAAATGTAAAGCTGCATCTCATCCAAACATTCCTCAAGAGAATGGGGATATACAAAAATAGGCTCTGGTCTAATTGCAGGTAGGAAGATGTCTCTCGAATGTGCAGGGCTGGTTCCTGCTGCAGACAGGAATAGTAGCCAGTTTCTCAAAGGTCTGTCCCAGAAGCAGCAATGCAGCTGGAGCCAGAGGTTTCCTGCCTAGGAAGGACAAGCTCTGTGCCTCTGAGCTCCTTCAGCTTCGCTGCCCTGTCTCTGCCTTCGCACGAGTTTTATGGTGCCAAGAATTACACCAAATCAAAACCATCCTCGCCCAGAGCATCCCAGGATAGAATAGTTATGGTTGGAAAGGGCCTCTAGGATCACAGAGTCCAATCTGCATCCTAACATCTCTCTATCCACTAGATCACAGCTTCAAGTGCTACATCTACTCATTTTTCAAACACCTCCAGGGGTGGCGACTCCACCACCAACCTGGGCAGCCTGTTCCAGTGGCCAGCCACTCTCTCAAAGAATTTCTTCCTAATATCCCATCTAAACCTCTGATGCAACTTGAGGCCACTTCCTCTTGTTCCGTCTGCAGGGACAGAGGCTCAGCAGCTGCGTGAACCATCTTATACCCACGGCAGGCAAACAAATGGCTCAAAATCCTCGTGTTAACTTGAAAATAAATACCTAAAATCAAATCTCACTTTCCCCATGCCTCAGCCCATGATTTATGCTTCTGTAAAGGCAAGACCCCAGAGCTGTGCTCTGAGGCTCCCTCCCTGCAAAGGACAACGGCCAAGATTTTGGCAAGTGTCGAAGGCACGAGGATGCCCCAGCTGCTTCCTAGGGTCCATCCCCAGCTTCATGCCTTGATAATTAGAAGACAAAAATGTGGTTTACACCGGTAACACCGAAGCATAAAACTCGAGCGTTACCAAAGCACTGCTGATTTCATTTGCTCATCAGTTTAATTAACTGAGTCTCAGGGAAAAGAAATAAGTATTTGCAAACTGCCCGTATAATATGTCTCAGAGTTGGTAATTTCACCATCTGTTTAATTTTTCTTCTCTTGTCCCAGCTAGTGATTAGGAAAGAGCTCAGAGCCAAGAAGCACGAGAGCTGATTCACAGCCTTTTGATTTTAGTCCCCAAGAGATGATGACCCCTCCCTGCCTCCCAAACTGCGTAAAAAAAAATCATACCCAGAGGAATAATGGGGGTGCTGCAAATAGCAGGACCATGTCCCCTCTCTGCAACTCTCCCCCACACCGGTGCAAAGCAGGAATCACCCCCCAAAGGCCAGGGGGGCTGCACTGCCATGAGAAAGGGTCTGGCTCAGCCAGGTCCAAACCCAGCAATGCATGAGTGACACCTGAGTTTGGCAGAAGAATGTACGATTAGGCTCAACAACTAGAAATAAAAGTCCAGTGGCAGGTTTTGGAGCTGTGCATCCCTTCCCCACATCAGTAGGGTGGCACGTTCCTCCATGGCAACAGTGACCAGATACGGCCCCGGTGCTTTTCGTGCCCGTGCAGCTACTCCTGGTGGGATGGGAACCCTTGGCCATGAGGCTGGGCAGGCCCAGAGAAGCTGCTTGGGGTCAAGGGCTGTAAAACAACCCCCAATCTCCAGAGGGCTCAGGATAAGGCGGCAGTGCTCTTTAGGGCTAAGAACATTGCTGAAACAGGCAGTTGTGCCTCAGGGAGGGGAGAGCATCACAACAGCTGCCAGTCAAGCTTCGTTTCACCTTGTCACTAATAAAACTATTTTGAGTTCTTCCGGGAGCTGCAGCTCTAAATTCAAAGTCCTTTATCCATCAACTTCCCCTTTACTGCAGCAACATTTCCTTGAGCTGTAGCTGGATTTGCCCCAGCCACGCTGCCTCCCAGGAGCAATGGAGAGATCCTCCTGCCACCACCCACATCGGTGTCAACTTTGCTCATGGTAGAGAACAGCAAGCTCATAACACCGATGGGAATGGGGCAGCCCCATCTGCACAGGGTCTGCTAGGGCACAGCCTCACCTGGCAGCTGAGAACCAGCCCCAGCACCAAACCTCACCAGCTATCCTGGTCCCCAAAGCACTGAGGCTTATGTGCTCACTCCATTTGGCTGCCTCACACTCTAATATTTGGACCCATTGGCCAATTTTCATCAAATTTGCCAAAGAATGATGAGCCAGCAATGAAAACAAGAGCATCTTGGGTTTGTCCCTCTGAGGGGGCTGCCACGTGAGCCTAGAGGGACTGGCTCACACCAGTGAGCCTGAGGGAGCCACAAGCTCACAGAAACCAACTCCCCCAAGTTCCCTCACTCAGCAAATGACAGGTTTGCTCCCTCTCCTCATTTCCCCACGCCAGTAAACATAACAATAAATAGCAAGCTGCAGGAGGCAGCTGATTGTGTGGTGAAAGGTGGAAAACATCTAAAAATGATTTAGAGCAGGGAGGAGAATAGGAAGAGAGGGCTGCAGATTACATTCTCCGAGGAGGAGGAGCTGTTTGGCTGGTGAAAGGCAGCAAAGGCAGAGAAGATTTTCCTGCCCACCCTGCAGCTCCTTGCTCTGGGCAATGTGCAGGTCCCAGTTTGCAAAGGTCCCCAGATGCAGCCCTGCCATAGCATCCCACCAGCTCCAGCCCAGGCCAGAGACAAGGCCAGCACCACAGGGGCTGGACCCAAAGTCTTTTAAAGCTCCAAAGTAACAGGGACACAGGGCACAGACACATGAAAGCTGAAGAGAGATTAGCTAGCTGCCATTTCAACACGCCGGTAAATCAAAGTCGATGGAAGCCATATGCTTTGCTGGGAAGCATCCATCTCGTTGCCAGGGAAACATCCTTCCCATTTAAAATGGCAGGCAAAGGCTTACAAAAACCTGCTTTTAACCTCCTTTTCTCAGGCACGATCCAAGTCTCCCAGCAGCTCCCCCAGCCCTGCAGCATCGTTGCTGTTCTGCTGCCTGGGAGAGCTGGCGCAGTTTAACTCAGGAGCAGAAGGGGACGGTGCCTCTCCCATGGGGTCCAGAGGAAATCAGCCCCAGCCTGATAGCAGTGAAACCCTGCTTCCAACTCCCAGCTCATTCTCAAGCCGCTTTCCATGGTTTATTCCCTGGGAAAAAGAGGTGATCACCTACCTAGGTCACATCAGACAGCTCCACTCAGGGATGCTGCAGGTGGATGGCACAGACAGTGCCTGGCGAGGCACAGACGTGCCTGGCTGTGGGACAAGACACGTCCACAGCAAGGGAATAACCAACAGCAGGACCATGACCTGGGTTACTGCTACTCAAATCCAGTTTCTTGCAAAGCAGCAGGTACCACCCAGCTTCTTACAAGTAGGGAGCAAAAAAAATCTGACCTTGGAAACTACAGCAATCTGCAGCCAGAGCCTCGGGCTCACCAAAATCACACTAAAGCCATCACTGGACTCAGCAGCTGACCCCAGCTCTCCTGCTCTGCATCTGCACCTTCCTGATGCTCCCTCTAAGCCAAATGTACAAAAACAGGGTCAGGTTGCTTTGCCAGGCTCTCTGCCAGCTAATGGAGAAGGTGGGAAGCTGATGAGGGTGTGGGAAGGGGCATCCCCAGAGTACAGTCTAATCCAGCATTGTGGACATCACAGCAGCAAGTGCTCTTCTGCCTGTTGACACTAATGAATTTGCATGTGACTTTGGTTTAGACTAGATGATCTTTTGAGGTCCCTTCCAACCCCTAAGGTTCTGTGATTCTGTGAAAACGAGGGTAACAATCCCCACCAGCACACAGGTTAAGCCCATGCTCAGCTCAAGACATGCCCACGGCCTTCAGCAGCCAATAAATCTCTCTGGAGCTGAATAAAACCTGGCACAAAACCACTACAAAGCACACCAGGAACCAAGGCTCACGTGGACTGGAGCCAACAGCAGCATCTAAAACGACAGCACAAAGCCACCCGGGAGCAGGCAGGAGCAACGTCCTCCAGCATATGACACCTGGGCATGCCTAACACCACAGCCAAGGTGTTAGTCCTCACCCTGTATGACATCTCCCCCATATGACATCTCTACGGTCCTAAATTGGTTTCCCAGCCGCTAACTTGGCTCTTATCCCAGGTGGCAGCAGCCGGTGCGGAGCTCGCGAGCAGACGCCGCAGCACGAATTCTCCATCAGGGCATCCTGCTCCTGCCAGAGCTGGGAAGGAGTCACCTTCACTCGGTGGCATCATAGCAAGATCTCCTCAGCGACTCGTCAGCCGGCTCCGAGATCTGCTCGGGCTGTCTGGGAATTATGTCACCAGGCACTGTAAATATCAAATGGCCCTTTTATGCTCCTGAGCGCTCCTTCCCACCTCCCTCTTGGCGTGGAGCCCCACGAGTGGCCTGTGCTGTGTGTTGAGGACACCAACGGTGATAAAAAAGCCATGAATGGATAATAGCCAGGTAGTATTTTGAGTTACGGCATCATCAGCCTGCTGCTAAACCCAAAGCTCTCCATCCTGGTTGTGTAACCCAGCCTCACAGGACAGTCCCCCGTAATTAAACCCTGCAGTCCCTCAGGGGCCACATTCTGCACTCCTGAAAGGATGCTCAGAGTTTAGTTTCCTCTCTAGAACATGGTTTTTAGTCTTCCCTAGAAACAGCAACAAGCAAGAGGAAACAGAAGGGGCCCCCTGCCAAAAAACAAAAAAGGGTTTAATTAATCTTCATTTCTGCCGTGCTTTTAGCAAATGATAAAAAAAAAAAGTAAGATGCCCCATCTGGTCTGTGCTACCTCTCTGGGCTGCTCTACCAGCCCCTGTGTTTCACGGTGGGTTGGATCCCACCAAGCCACTGCAGCTAATGCTTGGCTGGGTTGAGTTTGGCTCTGGCCACTCTTCCCAGCTCTCATCCCATGGGGACAGGACTGCAGGGTAGATGAGCCTCCTCGGCTACAGCCAGGGGCTGGCAATCCATTAGCTTAATGAATTTCTCTGGGGCTTTTAATAGCCATCTGCTCCCATGTGGAGAAGGGCCAGAAGAGCAAGTCTAGGTAGGACTGGGACATACTTTGGAGGTTCAGCCTATTTCTTGGCCAGGAGCTGGGGCTCGGGCAGGTGTTCTACACCAAGCACACGCCCATGGCAGGATTATTTGCTTTGCAGAGCATCTGCAAAGAGGGGTGGCAAAAAAAGGCAAATTCAATGGAGGTGTTCCACAGGTGGCCAAATTCTTGCACATGCATGGGTAAAGCCCTGGCAATGCCAATCCCTGTCCTACTATCAGATGTCAGATCTGGCTATTCCAAAGCAGAGTGGAGACCTGAGGTTGGGATATGTCTTGCCTACTTGTAGATATCTACACCCCCATCTTCCAGTAGAAACAGTGGGACAAACACCTCTTTAGAGTCCCATTCACTTGTCTTATTCAGGCACTTTCATCACCTTACCCTGTACTCACAACCTGAACTCATTCCCCCCATACCAAGGCAGGTTAATCCACCTCCAATTTAAATCCAAACTTCAGACCTACAGAGTGTTATTTAGCCCAGGCTTAGAGGGGAGATCTACTGATTCACAGACTACGCCTCAGCACGCTCTAGCACGACTGGAGATGCTCCCACCACCCACAAACATGCATCAAAGAGAGCACAGGTTCAGGGTCTGGAGAGGAAGCTCTGAGAAGGTTTCAGATTTTATCTGATTTCTGTTGCAGGAAAGAAAAACAGCAGCAGCAACAAAAGGTCAACGCAGAAACTTTTCCTACCCGTCATTAGCTGGTGTGGTAAGAGAGAAGCTACTGAATAAGAACAGCATTAAAAACATCTAGATGTTAAAGGAGAAAACATGGAAAAGAAGGAAAATTCAGTGCCAAATTCCCTGACTACTTGTCACGCCTGGCAAATTACAAAGATCTGAGGAAATTCTCCTTTTCTTTAGGTCTTTTTCCTTCCTTACAGGAACAGCCATAACTATGAAAAAGACAACCACGGTGATGTGTGCCCAGTAGCCACAAGGACCAAACCATGAGCTCACACTAACAAAGTTTCTTTAGTGCTGATACGGATTAAATGCATCGGTCCCTCAGGCTATGAAGACGGAGCCCTCATCAAGTGCCAGCAATTTAGTTCAAGACATAATGACATGAGGACTTGTCCCTCTGGCTCAGGGTGATGTTTAATCGAGTGTGAAGTCAGCTTTTGGATGAGCATGGCCATTAGCATCCTGGCTCCTCTGCAGCTCCCCACAGAGCTGTTACATGAGGGGCCTCTTCTTGCACCCCCAAAATCCCAAACTCATATGCAGTGAGAGCGCTTTTGGAAGGCCACCAAGCAAGCATGAGCTGTGTCAGAAAAGAGCCATCCCAGGAGAACTGGCACCGTGAAATTCCCCCAAACCTGGCAGCTAATGTACTGGCAATGTCTCAGAGAAGCCCATCTGCATTTGCCCTTGGCACCTCTGGTCCCTGCTCCGATACCAACAGAGAATTACAGGTGCTTGGAAATATCTCATCTCTCCCCAGTAAGAAAAAGCCCACCAACCAAAAACCCAATGACATCAACAAGTCAACCTCAGGGCAGAAAAGGAGGTACAAATCATGCTTCCCTCTTGGTCATGATCCACTGTAGAGCAAGAACTGCTCCTGGGCATGGACACAGAGTACTCGGTGTCCCTACGAGCTGTCCCAGCAGCTATGCAACCCCAAAGTGGACAGATGTCCCATGCAAACTCCTACCCATGCTCCAAACGGCCACGCTCTTTCAGCCAAGAGAGCTCAGATCAGCAGCACGAAGCTTCCCAATGATGGAGCCAGTTTGAGGGTTGGTTCTGCTGCTCATTCAAGCCTGGAGTCTTTATATAGAGTCAGGGCAGGATCCAAAAGCGGAAGAGAGACACCCACTCCCAGGGAGTGTAACACACACACTCTGAAATAAATAGCTCCCTGCCGAAGGAGATGACTCAGGAATCTCACCAGTCCTTAAAGAACAAATCCTTGCTAATAAACTCCAGAAATCATGTAGGAGGGCCCAACGAGAAGCTAACTGGACAAGACATGGCATTTCCAGCTTTGACAGACACAGAAGAGGATGAAAGATGAATAACCCCATTATTAACCCAATGCCCAACACTGAACCAACAGCCACACCAGCCTGAGCCCTTTGTACAGCTCACCAGCTTCAAGAGCTACGAGTGGTCCTTATTACTGGGGAGAGCTTTTGTTTTTCACTGCCCCTCCTGGAAGCATTCGGGGTTAATAACCTCATGGCTTGAAGTGGCAGGAAGAAACACACCTCAATCCCTGTTTGTCCAGCTATAATACAGAGATATTTCTGTTTAACTCCTTTGCTTTCCTCTCAAGTGAAAGCAGCAGTGCCCTTACAGCCCATATTACATTCTTCAGATCAGGGAAGGAATCTGAGCAAGCATCAACTCAATTAATGGCCACTTTGAGACCTGAGTGGTGCAAAAGCCATAAACAAGCAGAAGTCTCCAGCATTGTCATTTGGCTGTCATAAAACCTGAACAGCAAGAAAACCAGTAAGCTCAGTGCACAGTCCTCCAAACACCGCACTTGTAATGAACAGCAAGATCACAGCAAAGTGTCCCAGTATGGGGAATCCCCGTCCTGGGGAAGATCCTTCACCCTCCCAGCCCAAAGTTACCTCTGCTGTGGTCCTCAGACTATGGGATTTCCCACTAAAATAGTCTGGTTCACATCTCCAACAGTTTGCTCCAGCCAAAGTCAATCCCACCTTCTTCAGCAAACCCAAGGAGCACAAAACCAATGTACCAATTCAACAGCAAATAAAAAGCTGGGCAAAAAAAAAAGAAAAGTGGAACAAAGATAACATTTACCAGCAGTCCCCTGATGACAGCTTTATACCTGTCATCTGCCCTGTCTGCTCAATACAATAAGTCCTTCCAGCAGGGACCAGCTCTTTTTGGCTTGATGTATAGAACAGAAGCTTATAGACTTCTGTTTGCATTAGAGGCACTTGCACGCTGCTGTAGCCTTATCAGAGTAATGCTTTCCCCTTGCTGTTCATTTTAACTATTATCTGACTGTAGTTTTCCTTTTTCTTTTGCACACATATTAGTTTTCCCCACCATATCGAACCAAAGTTGCAACGAACACACGTAGCAGGTACCTGGGCACAAGCTACTTGGATCACAGCAGAGAAGAGGTGTATGAGTCTCAACTCAGAGACAGGATTTCTGCCAGCTTTGTTTTGGGTTTTTTCTTTTTTTCCCTCCCCAGGCATCATAACTTTCTAGAGAGTGACAGAAAGGTGTGGAAGCTGCACTGGGACTCCCTGCCCTGCTGTGCTCAGCCACCGTGACCATCACCCCAGCAGTGGTTGGCTTCAGTGCTGTCACCTCCCTGGGCTGGCAGAGTTCTCGAGCAGAGAGCAGGACTTCCAGGCAGATCAGGGTTTGTTTATAAGTGAGGTGTTTGTAAATCCTGGGAAACACCCTCCAGAAGGCAAAAGTCTCTGCCTCTTTCAATCTCATCCTAAAGAGACCAAGTGCTATAGACTGCCAGGATCCTCAGATGGAGGATCCCAAGGAGGGACAGTCATTGTTCTTCCTTATTATCATTTAAGTCCGTGCACTTGCTTAATTAACTGAATGTATGGTGCACAGTATGCGGATGAAAAATGCACCCAAACTATTTTTAACGCAGTTAAAAAGACGCATTACGCTTGTAAATTCCAACTAGGAAATGCAAGAATTACGTTGGTCCTCAGCAAAGTGCCTCAGAAGCATCTGAATTTGGGCTGTTTTCTTGCTACCGCCCCAAATCCAGCCCCTCTGCTTCAGCTCATGGACCAAACACGGGCAGCTCATCCAGGGGATCAGCAAATGTGTCTCCAGATGTATCGGGCTACGGGGGTGCCCAGTGCAAGTCCCTTGCTCAGGCTGGCACAGAACACAGCGATCCCTCCTGAGATAAACTGGCAGGTAGGGCCAAAAATGACTTTCAGTCTTGCCCTAAAGAGACCAAGTGCTATGGACTGCCAGGATCCTCAGATGGAAAGCAGTTGCCTCCTAACCCAAGCAGGGACAATTATTCCCTCTGACCTTGGCTTCATCACCCCATCCCACCCTCCTAGGGGAGGCTTTGAAAAAATAAAAGAGGATCTCTAAAAAAGTGGCCACTGGGCACTCCCCTCCAAGAGCCTAAACACAACTGTACCTCCTTAGGAACTATAATCAGTATTATTAATACTGATTATCTTCTGATTTCCCCTGGGTCTTGGGTTGTAGGTCTACATGAGCTGATCAGGGTTTGCTATTAAGGTTTCTTTCTTGAAATCTCTTCTCAAACATTGCTGGGTGAATGTGGATCACAGACTCTGAGCATCCCATTCTAATGTGGATGAGGCCCATCTCCCACCTCAACCTTACCTGGCAGGACATCCACAGTGTAGTTCTGGCTCTGAACATCCCAGTTCCTACAGGCTGTGGCAGGAGGTGGGAGAAGCCTCAATTGCCTCCAGTTTTCAGTTTGAAATTGTGCCAGACTCTGTCTTCTCTCCTTGTCGTCTGGACTCATCCCACCCAGCTTTCACCTAAGGTACATAAGGCAACTTAGGGTCCCTCTGTCATCAACAGAGAGAAGTGGGTCTCTCCAGAAGGCAGCCCTGCTCACCTAAGCCTGCACCAAGGCTCCGATGAGATTTCTGTGAGGAGCCCAGCAGATAGTTGGGCATCACCAAACTAGACCTAAAAGCCCCCTCCACCTCCAGTGTCCATCTTGAAACAAAACAAGTAACTGCTCAGTCGCAAGGCTTGCAAAGCCAAGGCTGCTGCTGCACCCAGCAGTCCCAGTGCCTCTGATGTAGCTTTAAATCACCTCCTTAGAGCAGCAAGAGTGAGAGGTGAGAAGATCTTGCGGGTCCTCCTGCTCTCTGTGCCTTGGAAAAAGCTGCCCTTTGACATCCAATCCACTCCAAAGTGTCACTGGATAGATGCTTACAGACACCAAAGCTTTCCACTCATCTAAAAAGCACGTTAAGAGGCTGGAGTGATGCCAAAGACAGGCCAGAGAGAGTTCTGGAGGAATGCTCCAGTTGCCCTCATTTATTGGCAGATAGACAGTCAAGAAGCCCCGAGGCTGTAATAAAGCAACTTTCACCATCTCAGCCAGTGACTTGTGTGAGATACTCCCCACCAGACAACACTGTATGTAATTAATTTAGTGCTTTAGAAAAAAACCCACACTTGACCAACCCACTCCCCGCTCAAAACACCATCAGTGTACATGGCACAGGAGGCTACATTCACAGTTCACCCAAGAGAACCACCTGGGGAGCTGAGGTCACCCACAGCTTCAGGGTCTATCACACCACTTGGGTCTCATGGGAGAAAAATGGCATTTTTCTTTTAAACTAGGCAGATTGGCACATCCACCAAGGGACCACATTTAAATCCCTGCTCCTGGAGTCCTCGTGGGGCCAGCTTTTACCATAGGTGAGCATCAGAGCAGCCAGAATGTTTTCAGCTTGCAACTCAGTCAGGAGCTGTTCAGACATAGGACTGGTGAAGGACCCAGAGGCACCAGCCAAAGTGTCCTTCACTACCTGGTTTTGCTGTCATGTGTTCACTAGTCAAACCACCTTACAACACAGCTCCTATTTCCACATACACAAAACCCAGTTTAGAACCACTGCAACAACCTGGGATGGAAATGAGGTTTCCTGTTGACCCTCGGGGCTAAAAGCCATTGGTTATCCTCCAGCAACGTGTGTCTTGGTGCTGGAGATCTCCTCTCTCTGCTCTGTTGGGAGCTGGGGACACGGAGCACACCACAGACAAAGTTCAGTGCTTTGTAGGAACCACCCTGCATCTTTCTCAGCTCTCCTGTATCTTCTCTACAGGAGATTCCATAGCAGAAAGGGACTGGCACATCTCCCTGCCACCACAGTTTAGAGGAATCTCTCCCTCAAGAGCTAAGAAACCAGCTGAGCATTTGGGCCACCTTCAAATGGATTATGCAGGGCTATGCATTTGCTGCTTAAATTCCAGAAACCAAATACCAAACTTACATGCTTTTTATCCTGGCAAGACCCCTGATGCCCAACAGGCAAACCCTCTACCCCTTGCCCCACCAAACACATGGCAGCACCTCACCCTCCCTCTGCTGCAATTCAAAAAGAAACACAAAACAAACCTAGCAAAAATCAGATTGCTTAAGGATTAACTGCATCGCTTCAAGCAATGCCCATCTTCCCTTTAGTACAGGATTTGGTGGTTGCTTTGGGGGTTATTCCCTCTTATAACCAGACTCATGTGGTTGAGGGACGTTACAGCACAAAAAGGAGGTCACCCAGCAGGCAGATCAGCTTGTTTTTCATTCCCTTACTGTCGGTGTGGGGCGAATGCAACGACTGGAACGTGACACATTAAAGCGACTGAAATCAGGTTGCTCCCACCAAGCTCTGACTAAGCAGCTGGAGAGGAGCTCGTGAGGCATCACACCGTGAAGGTCTCCCTGGTGCCCAGGGTGAACACAGCCACGCAGCTGAGGGCATCGGCACCAGGTTAAAGCCCAGAAGGACCATTAACATCTGCACACGTGGGAAATGTGTATCGGCCCCTTTATCCCACATACTGAACTGGGAGGTGAGGAGAACCACCCAGGAGGTCCTTGCGTGTCACTAGTGGAAGACAGACTGAGTTTGGTGGCATTATCCCAGCCTGTGAGCGAGGGCTTGCCATGAACCATCACCTCTCAGTGCTTAGGGATGGATAAATGAAACCATCCAACTAAATTTACTCCTGATTAGTGAACACCATAAAACAAGTATATAAAAACAATAGTATAAAACACAACCTGAGAGCTGCCTAAAAATCCAACCCAGTGAGCAGAAAAATGGTTATGGGTTCTCAGAGTCATCTAGTCTGATGCAAGAGATTATCTGGGAATGGATGTATATGAAATAACCATCTTTTCATCAGTCCCTGAGGAGTGGAAGGAGTCACAGAAGAGGCCACCTTCACCCTGAGAAATGCCTGGACCTTCAGTGAAGCAATGGCATCAACTCTCCCACCTCTCACCACACCAGCCATGGCCATGCCAGGATGCAGGCAGTGCAGAGAGGAGACTTTCTGGAGAGAGAGAAGAGGTGGCTTCTGGCAGAGTTAAAAGGAAAGAACAAATGGGATGTGGATGGCACAAGGAAATTTTAATAGAATTAGACAGGGAGGAAGTGTTCTTCCTTATTATCATTTAAGTCCGTGCACTTGCTTAATTAACTGAATGTATGGTGCACAGTATGCGGATGAAA
>JANIJG010020889.1:0-14973 GCA_024611175.1 Megaceryle torquata
TTGAACTGGGGAGCTCAGAATTGGACAGAATACTCCAGGTGAGGTCTCACTAGGGCAGAGTAGAGGGGGAGGACAACCTCCCTTGACCTGCTGGCCACACTCTTAATGCACACCAGGCTACCATTTGCCTTCTTGGCCACAAGGGCACATTGTTGTCCTATGGATAACTTTGCTATCAGGACTACAAGGTCCTTCTTCACAGAGCTACTCTCTAGCCAATTACCTTTTAACCTGTACTGATGCATTTTGTTGTTCTTTCCCAGGTGCAGGACTCTGCACTTGCTCTTGTTGAGCCTCATTAGGTTCCTCTTTACCCAGCTCTCTGGTCTGTCCAAATCTTGCTGAATGGCCACACAGCCTTCAGGTGAGTCAGCAATCCTCCCAGTTTCATGTCATCAGTAAACTTGCTGAGAAGACACTCTGTCCCATCATCAAGGTCATTGATAAAGATGTTGAACAGGACTGGACCCAACACTGATCCCTGGGGGATTCCACTACTTACAGGTCTCCAGCTGGACTCTGCACTATTGATAACCACTCTTTGGGCTCTATTGTGTAGCCAATTCTTAATCCATCTCACTGTCCATTCTTCTATTCCATAATTCCTGAGCTAGTAATTTCCACAGTCATTTCCTATGGTATTCCAGACTCTATTCAGTAAAGGTTTCTAAAGCCAGCAAGTTCTATATATCTGAAAAAAATAAACTTATATACTCCCCAAACAGATTAATCTACTGGAAAACAAAATCTCTCCTTGTGGCTCGTAACCCTGCACTGGGTAACATTGGTGGTACTCTGAGGAGTTCTGCATTTTCCCCACCAAACTCTTCCATTTACCCAAAGCTACCCTGTTTTTACCCCCATATAATTATTGCAATGAAAATACCTGAAGTGGAAGAAATAAGTAACTCCCCAGTGTGTTTGTCTGAGACACTTGCTCTATTTTTCCCCAAAGATTTAATTTTTTTTTTCACAGTGGGCATCAGCATCTCTCCATCATGTTGCTAAGAATATACATTAAAATACATTATATACATCAAATTACTTTAAAAAATCAGACATTTAGGAAAGCAGAGTGATAATGCAGTGATAAAAAAGATTTTCAAGGCAGTCTAGCTTCACTGACAATGCAACTGTACTAATCTAATCAGCTAATGGACTGGACCAATATGTTAAGTCCAAACAGAGTACAAATTTAATATGTATGTCATCAAAACATTCCCTCCACCACCACAGTGCTTGTACGTCAGCGTATACATATGTAGTTCTTATTTAATTGCACAACAGTCATATCAGTCTACAATATTTCAGCAGACTTTATCATTTGATTCCTAGCAGGAATTTGAAACTGTATGCAGTATGTTTGAGTTGTAAGTTGCTGATGATTCAGCTCAGGTTTTCTGCTTATATGGAGGCTGTGAGGAATAAGAGAAAAATCAACATAGCTTATTTCAGAAGGAAACAGAAATATCTTTACTGCTCACTAAACTGTGCTTATATAAACAGTCTGATATGTCTGTGAAGCTTATAACAAATCATAATAAACAACATTTGCTGCTAGAATTCCACATCAAAGTCAAAGAATGGGATTCATGAAGCTAACAATTTTCAGATCACTCCATTCGCTTTTGGATGAATGTTATAAATGACCTTTCATTGAGACTTCTGTGACTCTGTGACAATCACACCAGCCAGAGAACATTTCTCCTGTATTTCAGTTGAGCAATATCAGGTTACCACCTAATCCTGACCTATCATTAATCACTGCAGAGCCAGCCACCGAAAAAAAATATTAGCAATCTGATAGAAAAGTCTGCGAGGAAAGAGGCTCCATTGCCTGACAGAAGCAGAAGTGCTCTGGCAGACTGTTCAGATTTGGAAAGCCCTCTTTGTCTAGCCATGCTCTCACGGCAAAGAAGATCAATAGAAAAAAAGTCAAATGCATTATCTTTGTTTACATCCTAGGCACAACAGTGTGAAAATCCTCACCAGGCTAAGGATCCTGACAGCGTGTGATGGATGTCCTGTTTAAATGATGCCTTTGAAAGCTTTCACAATGCTCTGACAGAGGACTCACTGGAGAATAAATGACTTTCTTTTAAATTACAAGAGCCTGGGATGAGAAGAAAGACAGTGTGAATGTCACACTACAAATTCAATATATTCAACTGCTTCTGGTGCTAAAGAGCAATTGTTAGTGGTGAAAACATATCCAAGATTGTCTTTGACCCAAGGAAGTTTTGATTATCAATAATGAGAAAGCTACAACAATTTACTTTGAATTATTTTTTCTACTTTCAGAATATGCTTGCAATAAATAATAGAAATGTGCTTCAGGCTTGAATTTCCTATTCTGGTAATCCATTTAAAAATAATATATAAAAATCCAGTGGAAGCACTCAAGTGTACATTGTGTATTATTCCTAAGTGCATACTGAGAGTGTACCAGTATAGCTATTTGGTATAATTGTGCTAAGAAGCTCTGGAATAAAGGTAAAATATCTGGAGATTATAGTGTTGAATAAAAATAGCCTTTCTTTAGATAACATACCTATGTTTCATGCAAAATATGTGGACTTATTGCTGAAGAAATGTTTAATCCTTTTAGAAAAAGAGCTCACTCAAGCTCTTCCCTGTATATTATCAAATTAAAAGTAAAGAAAAATTATTTGGAATAAAGTAGATGAACTGTCAGAAGCACTCACTCTTTTGTCTCTAGTGGATAAGTAAACCCATGTTAAACAAAGCTGCTGGACCAGGCTGGACCTAGGTACATGTGCATTCAGATTATCAGATACCACCTCTTGAAAACTAATTTCAAGATATTTCAACCACTATGTGCACATCAAAACAAAGAGCCTATTTAAGAGATGAGATCTAAACACAAAATTTTTGGCAACATATTTATGCTCTGTACTGAGGTAGCTACATACTTCTGAAAGACACTATACTTATCAACTGTGGTGGAAATAATGCCTCATGATCTACTCGTTTTCCAAAGACCAGTCACAGTAACAGATTGTGAAGGACTTCATTATGGAGAAGACTGCAAGTCACATGGAAATTGTCTAATTTCAGGACTCCCTAAACTCTTTAGGAGCTCTAATTTTTTTATCTTTTTTTTTTTTTTTAACCATTAAAACAATATATGTTTTCCAATTCCCACAGCTTTTTGATAGTAATTTACCTAACTGAAAGTTTTAAGATCATAAAATCATAGAATCACAGAATGGCTTTGATTGGAAGGGACCTTAAAGATCATTTAGTTCCAACCCCCCCGCTATGGGTAGGGTCACCTCCCACTAGACCAGGTGCACCCAGAAAGCATAGGAGAGGAGTAGAGGGGGAAGATGTTCTAGAAGTTCTTCTCACCATAATCTGTGCAACAAATATCCACATGCCATATCTATAATATGTCACTCTGATTGCAACTTTGTATAAGGAAAAGAAAGAAACTGAGAACTTGAAGGAATCACATAAAATCAGAAAATACTAGTTCAAAATGTGAAACAAAAATTAATGACACCCATGGATAGATCTTTCAGCACTAAGGTGACCTTATGCCTTTGTAATCTGCTGAAAAAATAGAACCAATTAAAATGACCTGAAGTTGCCTTTGTGCCAAATTACAATGGGTAAACCCATCCCTCCACTCTGCACTAGTGAGGCCACATTTGGAGTATTGTGTTAAGTTATGGTCTCCCTTGTTCAAGAGGGACAAGGAAATACTAGAGAAAGTCCAACGGAGAGCTACAAAGATGATGGACTGGAACATCTCTCTTATGAGGAAAGGCTGAGAGCCCTGGGACTGTTTAGCCTGGAAAAGAGAAGACTGACAGGGGACCTTATTAATGTTTACAAATATCTGAGAGGTGGGTGTCAAGTAGAAGGGGCCAGTCTCTTTTCAGTGGTGCCCTGTGGTAGGATGAAAGGTAATGGTAGCAAGGTGAAACACAGGGAGTTCCACCTCAACATGAGGAAAAACTTCTTTACTGTGAGAGTGACAGAGCACTGGAACAGTCTTCCCAGAGGTTGTGGAGTCTCCTTCTCTAGAGACTCTTTGGGAGACTTCCAGGTGTCTGTGTATCTCCTTAACTGCATGGAGAAGAAGTGCTCTAAGTGGACTGAGTGAGATTCACCTACTGGTTTTCATAAACTGTAATTTTGCATAATGGCTGGTATAAACTAAGTGAATTTAATTCTGTTTGAACATTCTTTGGCCAATAATCAATTTAGCCCTGAGAACAAGCCATAGTAGGTAAGAGGTTTTTTTGGTTTTTTTTTACCTAATCACTTTGCATCTTGCCTGAAACTGCACAAGCAAGAATAAAAATATTTAGTGGATTTTGGAGATATTATGAATTTATACAAAAATCCCTGAAACTTTTTGAAAATATCAGCCTCAGTGCATAAATCTCAGTTCATCATAAAGCTCATAAGCAATGGCTAGTCAATAACTTTATATATGTCAATAATTTCTTTTTTTTGTTCAGTTATGCATGTCAGGGTGCACTTCAATTAAGTTCAGAAATTTACCTCAGCCAAACACATGCCCTTAAGACCAGAAATGTTTTCCTGAAGTTCAGTTTTCAATTAGGTCAAAGGGTGGAACAGAACCCTAATTCCACATTATAAATTCTCTGTTGGATCTCACAACCCACTTTATAGTTGACATCAGCATCCTCAGCCTACCTATGGGTAAGCCTAACTATATGATGTGCTGACTCTGGCAACCCTTTATGCCTTGCTATTCTGACAGAGTTATTGAAATTGGAACTGGGTTGTCTTCACTTTAATCAAGGGTGAAAGGAAGACAAGTTGGAAAGGAGTGGGAATGAGCTGTGCAATTTGTTGACTACTGCAAATCCTACTCTATAATTATATTTCTTTCTGTGGTAGTTATTTTAATTCACTTAGTAGTCAGAGCACATCATTAAAAAAATAATAAAATTTACAATTGAAGGTAATGGGCTGTTAATAAAATATAAATCTACTGGCTGTTGAGGCTCATGGACAGTAAACCAGACAATTATTGTTTTGAATGTTCCACTGAAAAGTAAAAAGCTGTTGTCTTTGGAAGTATTTCATTAAACCATATTATTTGGTTTGCTCAAAATTTGCAGAGCTGTGTTATTGGAAAAGTGGGGTATTTTATTCAGCAGAGACTTGAAAAGATTTGAGTCTTAAATTATGGGAGAGGAAAAACAGACCTCCATCAAGCAATGTGGTTCAATGATCTTAGATGATCTGCCTAGATAGTATGCCTTTTCTAGCGCTCTGTCATGTTATGATCATAGTTGTGATAACCTTTTCAAACTGCTTTGTGAAAATTTAAAGATGAGGTTAAAGAAAAAGTGAGGAAATGAAGGTTACCGATAAGGTGTTCGGTTTCAGTTTGTTTTTCTCATCAACTGGCCAGAGCAGTATCAGCAAGGCATGTGGTACTTAGGTTTGAGAAAATGAGAAATTCTTAGATCTGAGGATGTTGCCTATGACTTTCTCTCCTAACCATCGGGGGACCCCTTTTATGATCTTGAGGAACTCTCCAGTCCCTCACCCTATTTGTACCAAATTGGCAACTTGAATTTTCACTCAGATTTGTTTCAAAGTCTGTTAAAGACACCACAAAGTGAAAAACCAGACATATTTCTTCATATGCAATTGGTGGTCTTAGTTTGCTTTAAATAATATCTTAAAATATTATTTTCAAACTCAGTATCTGAGAATAAGAAGCCACGTGAAGGGTATTTCCGCTCTGAGAATTCTTATATACTGCTGTTTCTGTGTATATCAACAAATATAACAGAAAGGATTTATCATAAGAGTGTGTAAAAGTGGTACACTGTCAAATGTTTTATGGAGTATGAAATTGCAAGTGTCAACAGAATAATAGTATGATGGGGATTGTAGTATAGTTAAGAGTGATCAAAATCAATAAATACACACAACTGTCTGGATGCACCATAAAGCAGGGAGTTCATAATGGTTTCCCCTCTACAAGTGCAAAAGATGAACAGCTACATTATTTTAGGGTCTAGAATCAATATCTAAGTGACAGGCTTCAGTATTGGAGAGCTCTATATAGCAAAGCCCAAACTGAAAGCTCCTTAAAGACAATGTGATTCCTAGATTTTGGTCTATATGGTTAAAAAGAGACATAAAATGTGAGATAGTCTATGCCAGTTTCACTCTCAGGTCAATCACAGAATCACAGAAGCATAGAAACACAGAAGCACAGAATGCTAGGGGTTGGAAGGGACCTCCAAAGATCATCAAGTCAAATGCCCCTGCCAGAGCAGGACAAAACTAGAGCAGTCTTAAAATTAAAAGTTTCACTCTAATGATGTATTTACCAGTCTGCAGAAAACAGTGGAGCCATAACAAGACTTTGTTTCCTCCATAATTATATGCTAGTTGTATCTGTGGCACTGCAGTTCATTGTCATGGCACAGAGCATTAACACTGCGCAATGCAGAGGAGCTATTCAAAACCTCTTTTGGTCAGCCTTTATTAATTGCATCATGAGGGTCTTTAAGAAAAGTCAATTAGAATCCCATAATGTCAAATGTGTATTTGTCAAATGTGGAATCTAGATCTTTGCAATTGGGAAGTAACTGTTAAAAATCCCCCACAAGTGCATGACAGTGTATATAAGATTTTTGTAATACGTGCAGCTTTTATATATGCAATAGTTGCTTTTTATATCTGTAATATATGTAATAAGTGATATTTTTAAAAAAGAAAAATTGACATCCCTTGCTTCCATTTTAGCATGCTCAGTTTCAAATGGCCAAAATACAGGCCTTTGAGTGTAATGACTTCTTATGAAAGTGCTGTTTCTTAGGACCACTATCAGCAACACTTTTTAGCACACATTTAATTCAAATGGAAGAACAATGACGGTGTTTGTTGTCTCTAAGTTGGGTATATACACCAATATTTTGCTAAATATGTGCCATATATTTCAGTTCTCCATCGCGGATCTAACAGGACAGAATATCAAATTCAAAGGACAGAATATCTAAGATGTGCAATGGTCCAAACTAATTTTCATTTACCAGAGTATATTCATACACTTAACTTAGACACCCCGTGAGTGAGGTTTTTTAGAAAGATTAATTCAGTGGGTTTAATTTGGAATAATAGGAGCTAAAGATATCCTCAACATGCAGGGGTTCATTTCTTAATGTGGAATGGTTATAATTAAACTTCTATAGGCAATTGTTTCATTCCATTTCTTCCATCTCACTACTGCCCCTAGATAAATTGAACGTCTGAGTATGAGTTTAGAATTCAGACATGGTGTAAGTTGAGAAATCTTATTTCCCCTCTGGTGCACAAAAATGGAGAAACTATATTCATTCATTGCCTTCAACAGAATTAATTTTGGAATGAATTTAAAACACAGAAACTCAAATATATTTTTCCATATATGCCATGTTCTTGACTGGTTTCCTAAAACCTGTGCAGAAGAATTCTTTATATGTAGAGGTGCTGTAAAAAACCACATTCACAGCAATTCCATTTAGAATGCCAGACAAATAACAAATATTTTCCTCACTAAAGAATTCAAGGCAGAATTGCAAATATTCTGTACAGAATGGTACAAATGAAACAGCTCAGTTCAGATTCTAACATGGTGATTTTTGTCTTTGCATCTAGGCCGGAGCTGTTAAGGTTTGTTTAATTATTACTTATGCTATAATGTAGTCCACAGAGAAAAATTAATTGCAAAATGTATCCATCTTACAGGGCAAAGTAATATCAGCCAGGACAAAAGCTGAAGCTTTTCCAATTAAAGCTGCTGTCAGTAAAGTGCAGAATGTGATTGCAAATGCAAAAAACCAGTTTAGCTTTAGCTCTCCTGCAAATACACCATGGATTGGGTATGTGAACACCACCTGTCCAAATACTGACCAAACTGATCTTTTTAATAATTATATAGAATGAAACAGAGCAACCATGACATGCAGTGTAATCTTGCTTCAAGGTTCTTTGAAGACAAGAAAAATCTCTGTTTATCCATGGAGGACTAAGTCATGAGTCACTTTCAGAATATTTATTCAACTCACTTCCATTGCATTCATTTGTTGCATGTCTGAATATGGACTCAGTAGAACTGAGGTCAGAAAGTGAGCAGAGTTATATCTGCAGTCCTATTAAAAGGTAATCCCATTTAAGTCTGAAGAAAGAACAGGCTCCATGTTCAATTGTTATTAATTTCATTAGCTCCCATATTGTCATTTTATTATAAATATATAATGATTAATTATTTAGCATATTTATTTCTTTTTAATAAATTGTCTCCTAAAGAAAGCAAGCTACTGGACTTATTGGCTATTTTAGCTAAAAAATAATTAAAAAATTAAAGTAGTACCTGTTCTTTTTTTTTTTTTTTTAGATAATTAAGCCGATTGCTCCCATTACTTTTAAAATTTTTCTGATGTTGATTAAGAAAAGAGCTTTAAAGATATTTTGGAGAGAATGTAGGCATAAGATTAATTGTTTTTTTAAAATTCAGACCTCATTGAGGCTAAGTGTGGTTGACATGCTTGAGGGACAGGATGTGATCCAGAGGGACCTTGACTATCTTGAGAAGTAAGCCCTTGTGAACCTCATGAAGTTCAAGAAGGCCAAGTGCAAGGACCTGCACATGGGTTGAAGCAACCCTAGTTATGAATACAGACTGAGGGATGAAGGAATGAAAAGCATCCTTATGGAGAAGGACTTGTAGGTACTGGTGGATGAAATGCTGGACATGAGCCACTAATGTTCATTCACAGCCCAGAAGACCAAATGTATCTTGGTCCACGTGACAGGAAAAGTGGGCAGCAGATCAAGGGAGGTGATTCTGCCACTCTACTCCAATCTGGTGAGAGCCCACCTGGAGTACTGTGTCCAGCTCTGGAGTCCTCAGCACAGGAAAGACAGACCTTTTGGAGCAGGTTCAGAGAACAGCCATGAAAATTATCAGAAGGATAGAACACCTCTCCTATGAAGAAAGGCTTAAAGAGTTGAAAAAGAGAAGGCTTCAGGGAGACCTTACTTGCAGCCTTTCAATACCTAAAGGGCACTTACACAAGGGTGGGGAGAAACTTTTCAGCTGGGCCTGTTGTGATAGGAAAGGGATGGTTTTCAGTGAAAAGAGGGGAGATTCAGACTAGTTATAAGAAAGACATTTTTTACTATGAGGCTGGTAAAACACTGGCACAGGTTGTCCAGAGAGGCTGCAGAAGGCCCACCACTGAAACGTTCAAGGTCAGGTTGGATGGGCCAACCTGATCTAGTTGAAGGAGGGATTGGACTGGATGACCTATAAATGTTCCTTCTTACCAGAACTATTCTATGTTTCTAAATGACCTGACTTTTGGTTGTGTAGGGTTCTGTTGTAATTAATGGATGCTACTAGTAGGTGAGGATTTCTAGATAGGAATCTCTCCTACATAAGTTTTACTGACCAAGGATTTCATCCAACATTTTGAGTGTAGATGAATCAGATAGCACATGCAATAAAGTATTTTAAGTCATAGTCAGAAGTTTTATACAAAATATGCAGGATTTCCAGCTTGGATCCATACACCTAGCAAGCAAATGTTGTAAAGCACAGATTATGAAGAACGGATATATTTCCATTCATACAGAATTATTGTGTCAATTCACCTATTAAGCAGAGGTCTACCTGTTGCAAAAAAATATGAGTTTAAGTTTAGTATTAAACACTTTGTGCTATTCCATTTCATTTCAAACCATAGCTGTATCTACATAAAGTTATTTTGTACCGAGGACCTACACCACTATGTTTGTAAAAACTCTAGTTTGTGAAAACAAAGTATAGTTTTATTGGCATTTTACCAATGGAAATGGCAAAATACAAGTCTCAAAATATACATTGCAATGCTATCAGGACTCATTTTCATCTCATGCTAAATTAACACATGCTTCACTAGAGTAAGTTCATGTGATCACAAAGTGAGAGCAATGCCAGAGACTGATCCTATCACACCTCTGTCATTGTCTTCCACAGAGGTATGATGTGTAAGACTATAAAGCCTGCCATAACAGGTGGGAACCAAAGGACCCTCTAGCCCAAGGGCATCCTTCCAACAATAGCCAAAACCAGGAACTATTTTTATTGAGAGGGTGCAATAAAAAAAAAGTTCTACTTCCTCAGAACTTTTTCCAAATTCCATCAAACTGTGGCTCAGGGAAGTCCTGAGACAGAGGTATTATCTCTTTATTCAACACCATGTGATGGGTTTCTCTTCCGTGCTTTTTTTTTAGCGACTTTTTGAATACATATAAACTTGATATCCACAGACATGGATTTCACAGCCTATTTACATGCTACATTTTATGCACTTGCTAGCTACTATTGATAACAAATGCTGGAATCTCAATACCATAGCTTCCTTTACCTATTAGGCTTCTTTAAGTAGTCAGTACTTAAGAGAAGTAGAAGGGGCATAGATGTCTTCCTGGAGGTCCTTTAGTATTCAACAGCTGTACGTGTGTTACCTATTTCAATTAAAAGACAACTGCACAATACCACAATCATCTTTAGAAACTCAACTGCATTTTAAAAAAATTCGTTTTAATCAAAGGGAGAGATTTCGGGCACACCTTTGATTTGTGTATAATTGTAAATGGGCATCTAGGAGAAAAAAAAATAAATTAATATAACTCTCTAAGGTGGGAGCAGCAACTTTGGATTAAGATAGTCCTTATTCAAAGTATTATTCTTAAATAGAAACACGAGGAAAAAGGAAAGTGAAAACCTGAAGTTGTTAGTAACCTACATGCTGCCTTCATCCTTTAATGAGAAAACCATAAATATGTTGTAGTAAAAAAATCTTTTGTGAATGCTGTAAATCCAGGAAATGTACTTGTTAAAAGAGAATTCACTTGTATAAAATCAAGGAAATATAAGTGATGTGACATTATCATTTGCCTGGTGAGACCATTATCCAGTTGCAAAAAGCAACTGTGTTGGATCATTACACTGTAGAAGACAGACAGACAGACAGACAGACAGACAGACAGACAGACAGAAAGAAAGAAAGAAAGAAAGAAAGAAAGAAAGAAAGAAAGAAAGAAAGAAAGAAAGAAAGAAAACCTTTCCCAATGACTTCATGCCATTTACTACTTGCTGTTCATCTGTTATCTTGATTACATTATTAAAAAGATCACGATGTAATGCTGACATTACTTTCTGTACAACAACAGTTTAAGGCTTATACTGTATACGCATTGCTTTTCTGTATTATCATAGCATTTAAGTAGTATTGCACATCTTCCTTCCCAATACCGGTACACTGCTCTGTGGAAATAATTTAACAAAAATGGCCAGGGTATAACATCTTATGCATAATTTATATGGCTCCATAATTAATAGCTGTGTCTCAGACACAAATTAGTCATTCTAAGTAATGAGACTTTTCTTAAGAAAAATGTGTTTCATCTCACACCAGTGCATGGGTTATTTGGAGGTATTTATTCCTTTTAAATGACTAGCATGTAAAAATATTTCATAAGTACCATCATTTTTTATCCTTTTAAAATTATTTTTATATACTTGTTTTCTTGTGGAATGATTCAATTTTGTTGGTTATTCTCTCTTTAATTGCAAGTAAAAATATGTTTGGATAAATTGCCTATAAAATTACTTATTGCTGCTTAAATCTGCTGGAGGTTTAAAAAGAACATACCCTGCAGCAATTCTCATTCAAATTGGGTGAAGAACCCACCCCTTGTTAAATTCTGTGCTTTATTTCCTCTACATCAGCATCCTGCAGCATAGGCAATAAAAGAGAATGACCCTGGAACTCAGGAGAGGTTTTGCTGAATTGTAGCTGGTGTTCATTGACATAGATCCAGCAAGCTTGAAACTGTGTTTGTTTACAGGTCATGAAGGCTGAAGATACTGCTGAATTCTTTGTCTTCACCTTTTTTGATTTACAGTTCCTGATATGAAAATGCCCATGGAAGAGTACATGCCTGAGGCACAAGAGAAATATATAGACCAGTAAATAAGGCAAGATGCAGACAGTCCTTTGACCTGAGGGCACTTAGTTTGGTATAGCATATATACTTCCACCTAAAAACAGGAAGGCCTCTTGCCTTGCATATAGGAAAAGTTGTCAACCATGGATTGCACTTAAAGTGATGAGAGACTATTTGCCATCATGAGCTAAAACCATGCCAGAGAGTATGCTAATAATTAAACAGTTTGGACAATCAGAGGCCAGTGCTCCCACCCCACTCATGTTTTATTAATTAGTGTAGAAGTTAGTCAAAGATTTTGGGTTAGGAACCTGACTGTCAGGCTAGGGTAACAAGAACAGCAATTCCTGCCTCGATGAGCACATAGCTGAATGTGAATGCAGTTGTTTTTCCAGTGCAGGAGCTGCTTTGCTTGCAGGAGTAAGAAAAGGCAGGAATGCATACGCTCTCTGCTGAGACAGTTTAGTTAGTGCAAATACTATGTTTGCGGTGAATCAAACTCTGGTGTCTGTCACTGTTTACAAAATATTGGGTTAGCTCATATGAAATGGCAAAATTTAATGACTAGATAGTTTCTGGATGCACACCACAAATTCATGAACATTTAAACACTTCCTGAAAAGTAAATCATGTGCATGGGAAGTGACTGAGTTGGGTCACTGAAATCAACAATAACTTTGGAAAATGTTAAACAATAAGTAGAGTTAACTAACACTAAATATTTGTACATAACCATTTTGTGACTCACCACCTTCTAAATACCTTGTTCTGCAACTGTTGACTGGTAAAAAAACAGTAATGCCAAACATACAGAAAAACTTATTTCAAGAGGTTTTTCCATCATGCCTGATTTTTGCCCACTGAAGTGGATAGCAAAATTATCTTGGATTTAAAGGACACAGGATTAGGTCATCAGTGTCTCCTAATCCATTTGTCCTAAACCTCCTAGAGAGATACAAGGGCTGTAACTGTAGAAGATAAGACATTTGTTTTAATTTTGCTTATTTGAGGTAACAAAATCTGGCACCAAATGCATTTGTGTGTCTGGGTGTAATTATTCTCCTTTCAAAGAACTGCTATTTCTCTCTCGCCTCAGGACCATTAAGGTGTTAAGTACAAAGACACAGCTTGATGGAAGTAGGCTCCAGACAGTCTGAGATGTGAAGAATCAGCCTGGTGAGAGTTACCACATCAGACTGTTGATTAAACAAAGGTAACTCAGTACCCTACCACCAACAGGGAGTTCGAGGAGGGGTGAGAGGCAGAGAAAAAGAAAAGGTTGCAAGAGTAAAAAGAGGCAGAAAATCCTGCCCCTCCTATTCTTCACAAAACTGTTTCCCATTCATTTTCATCTCCTGTAACCTCTTTCAAGTCTGAAGTTTGCAATTTCGATGGAATGTAATCACAGCCTTGTTGTCTGCAATAATTTACAAGGTACAGATAGACAAAGACAGAAGCTGGCAGGAGAAGTTTCCATATCAATAACGTACATATGATCATGGCTTTGCAGCACTGCCACCCACTCCCTCCACCTACTTTCCTGTTAGTTGACAAGGACAATCAGTTGTCTCATCATAGAAACAGATTCAAGAAAGATGCCTCTGTCTTCACAATAAATTGACCTGGATATTAAAATGCGAATCCGTCATCATAAACCTCTGGAAATCTACTTAGATAATAACAACAAATGTGAAGCTAGCTTAAGACTTTGAATAATGACTTTGAAAATAATTCCAGAAAAAGGTTTTTCCTTCCCTTGTTTACCTCCTTTCCATTAATTTAATGAATCCAGCATTTTTCTGTATTTTCCAACAGCATCTGCAGACTAACCTGCAGCAAGTGGGAAGGAAGAAAGAAAAGAAACAGTCAGGTGCTCTGGAGCTGTATATCAATATATGTCCACGTGAGTGCAATTGAAGCAATCTAATTTGACCTCGCCCGCTCAAACTGGACATTTGTGCTGTCACCTCCAGTGGTCTATAACCTGGGGTATTTTCTGACTTGAACATGGCAGTGTTCACAGCCAGACATGTATGATGTCTGATCCTGCCCAACTATCAGCTCTGGAAGGCCTCGGTAAGTTTGTGCAGAAGGTCTATAAAGTAATATGTAAGATAAATGAAACTGAAGGGAAAAATTTCCCTTTGGTCTTCAGCTTCAGAAAGAATTTTAAAAGACAGTCTTTTTATTTATGTATATCAGAGATGACACTGGTTTTGACACATTATGTTAGGACTAATAAAAATTTTTTCAGTAACATGTTGGAAGAGGATTCAGTCATCTTTCCCGATGGAGATTATTTGCCATTTTGTGTGTGTGTGGTCACAAAAGGTGGCTTTTGGCTTACATTTGTTGGTGGTTATGAGGGGTTGGTGGTAAGCAGCTTTATCTCTTCTTCTACAGAAACTGATAAAAAAGAAAACACATACCAGTGGAGGTCACAAGGTCATTTCCAAGACCTTGTTAGATCTGTTAAAAGGTTTATAACCCAAATAAAATTCATTTTTACCATGGTAAAACCCATCTAGACAGATCTCATAACTACAGCTCCTTTCTACTAACTGTTGGAAATAGGTGTCCATCTGGAAGAATTTTAGCAGGCATTGAATACTGCAAGAATCCATATCCATAGAGTGGCTTGCAGGATCTATCTCTAAATTAATTAAATTCTTTTGGTTCTTTCTTTCTTTCACTGGAAACTGTATTACAGACAACAATGCAATAAATTCTGAAGTCACATCAAGAGTTAAGTAACTCCTTTCTGGTTGTTTTTCCCATCAACAATGAAGGCCCACCATTTCTCATTTGTGTGGTACATAGAAGCACCCTCAGTAATGGCATTAAGATACTATGCAAACAAAACCTCTGCATTCTAACAATATAAAAGAATATAACATTCACTGTAGCAACTACTGCCTTTACCTCGTCAGATTATAATTTCTTTTAATTCAGGGACACTATTAGAAGAAGAAA
>JANIJG010020889.1:21732-31867 GCA_024611175.1 Megaceryle torquata
ATTGAAAACCATAAGAAAGGGAGGAAAAAAATATTACTTGGGAAAAAAAACCAAACACCTATTGTCCCATAAAAATTGCAGACATTAATACTGGTTTTGGACAAACAAAATTTGTTGGTGTGCTTCACCAGATGTTTTAGATTACATGCATTTTTCTTGAACAGACATCATTAGACTTACATCAGATAGCCATTCATAGCAATTAAATATATAATGACTCTATATTTTACAGAACATCCTCTCTATCACAAATCTAAAGTATTTTTATCAATATTTTCTCCAATATTGTCCAATATTTTATGCAAAAGCATTTGACAATCTAGAGGAAGTTTGGGTTTTTATTAGTAGATCTAGCCTTACTCTCATGGATCAAACACTGAATAAGAGAGAACAGCAAGAGGCTATGTCTTCAGTGACAGCTGAGTTTGAATAAACTTGGATAATGGGTCAACCTTTTTCCCTTCAAGAGATTCTTCTCCAAAAGGTGGCTGTCCAAAAATGGTACCTCCTAGTTCTTCAGGAAGATGTTCTTTTTATTCACATGAAGGGCTCAGAGCACATAAATCATCCAAAACTGAAATTTTAGCTAACTTTAACTATGTAATAGTTCAGAACAAAGTCTAAGACAGTGAGCTAAACTCTTCCAAAAGTCAGTAGCAAGGCTGAGGCACTTCTAAAGGATGGATGCTTCACCCATTGGTAAATTAGGTATGCAGTTCTGGAAATACTTTCATTGGCTAAGGGCTAGTCTATGGATGTATCTACACAGTAAACTTATAGCTGAAGTCAGGTGTAGTAATCCTACACTTAAAACAATTTTAAAATTCTACCTGTAAACATCTACAGTTGAGGATGATTATTAGCAGGGTGGTTAGCCGGAAAAATAACAAGCATAATTTTACTTGAAAACAGAATGTATTTGATATGTAAATTGTTGACAATGGACTTTCTCATTGTTATTTTTACAGAATAATATTTTCAAAGCAGACCACACTTTAGCATTAGTTTTTCCAAGTAAATAGATTACAGGCTCAAATTAAAGATGTTTCAGATATACTTCTACATCAAAAAGCGTGATAAGCCTAAAGATATAGAGTTTGGGGCCTGCAGGTATTTTGATAAGCAAGTCTTTGCCTTCACTGAATAGTATCAGATTGCTTTTCTACTTAATTCCTTCAAATAATGCCTCTCCTATTTAGAAATAATGTCAGTACCACAGTAGCCTTATTAAAAGAGCTGAAAATAAAAGAATTCTTATTATGGTGAAATCAACCCAAATGATACTGAGTTCTAAATCATCCTTCAACTTCTTCAGCAGTCTGCAAAAACTGAAGACACTACCTTGTAGTTGAATTCTTTTTACAAGAAAAAACTTCACTGTTGTCATGAATACAAATGCTTCAATGTGAACATCTGCCATTTGCCCAAGAGTTTCTGAAGGCCACCACTAGGTCAAAGCTTCTTAGAGAAGCAGATAAAGGCACTTATGCTGCTCTAAGAATGAGAGGCTGAAGTAAAGCTGTCTTTGTCAGCAGAAGTGGGGAAGAAAGGGCAAAGTTATGCTAGAAAAACAGTGAAAAAAACAGTCCAGGAAAATCTTGCTTGGAACACTTCACCACTGCCAAGGTGATCGAGAAGATAATGAAGGGAAAGGTGAAGGAAGGAACATCTGTGAGGAGATTTTATTCCTTGTTTATAAGATATGGGCGTCTTATAACTTGTCTCTGATACTGAATCTTCTCAAAGGTAGGACAAAGTGAGTGGATACCTTCTGGAAGGTTTCTATCTGGGCATGGAGAATGCTCTGTCATACTCTCAGGAATCCTGTGTCTTCTGATTCCTTCACAACTTTTAACATTAAATTAGCATGGATTAAGACCACATTAAAAAGCTCTGTAGATAGCAAACAGAATACTGTCCAAAAGCTAATTCTATGAAAATGCCTTTACTTACTTGGGTCAGTAAATATATCAGTCTGCCGGGCTTGTGCGCTAAATAAATTAAGATCCCTTTTAAATACACAGATGTTAAGTGATAGCTACTGTTCAGTAATTTTTATTAAAATTATATCTTGGGATTTATAGCAAAATGTACCTCAGTTGTTGGTATTTGTATGCATGATTAAAAATTAGAGATTACAAACTTCTTAATAAATTTAATAGAGTTCACTCCCAGGCTTAACACCATTGCAAGTCTTAATCACAAAACACGTACTGAAATCCCTGCCATAGGTTAGTACAAAATCAGTGCATCTACAAGTAACTAAGTAGAATTTTAACATAAAGTCTGCACAAGCACTAAAACTGATGCTAGACCTTCAATATTAATTATGTTGGTAGAAATAAAAATCTATAGGTCACAAGTGATGAAAATAACTGAAGGAGTTTATATCATTTTGCTGGCTGCATACAGATTTTTAAAGTGCTCTGTGTGTGAAGCTGGATGATACATGGCACTAAATCCAACAGAAGCATCTCATTTTTCATAACCAATTTGGAGATGATGTGATAAAGCAATATGTACATATACAAATCAGAGGACTTATAAATCAAAAAAAGCACAATAATCCTTACTTAAATAAGTTTATAAACCCCACCTCACACCATTTTCCTACAGATAGCATTTTGCTGCAAGTGAAATTAGAAAAATAAGATACTTATAGTAGCACAGCATTTTACAGGTAATTTATTTTCTGAGCATTAGTGCCAAGCCCCAGCAAGATCTCTTATCTGATATGTGTTATTCATAGTCATTACTATTCATGTTTTTTTCTCTTACTGCAAGTATCTTAATCATAAAGAATGCCTTTTTTCTTCTTTTTTTCCTGCGTTATCATATAAATATAAGTGTTCCACAGTATTTAGTTAATCATATATGAGCTGTCATTTTAATAAGTTTGCAACAGTTACATATCCTTGTTGTTTTCTCATAATGCTAGCAATGTACTTAAATCCTTTATTTACTCAGTATTCACAGTAGATACACATTGTCTAACTTATCATTCTGGAATGTCAGAATCAAGATGCTTGTCAAATGATGACAAAAAAATACAAAGAAATAAAAATATTAGAATGTGTCATTGAGATGAAGGAGTAAAGCTTTCCAGACAGTTTTCAATTAAGCAATCTAAAAAAAAAAAGCTCATTTGCTGAACCTGTAACATTTCACTTCATTTGACATGTGTAGATTTTGACAGACTTTCACTGAGTTCAAGACAAGATGTGGAGGGACATCTTTCTGCCTTGCTGGTGTCTCTGTTCCAGCACTTGAAGACCTTGAAACTCTTTGACATTTATATTCTTGTAAATTGCTCATGATGTGAAATTTGTGATGAAAAAAATCAATTTTCCCAAAGAGCTGCAGGATCTAGGAACTTTCTAATTCATCAGAAATTCAAAAGATATTCCAATCCAGGCTGAAACTGAAACAAAACCATGTACATATTTTTTGACAAACAGGAAATCTAGGTCCTTATTCTCATTTGAGAAAATAAAGAATTGTACAGTAGTGTTCAGATGAAGAAACTTTGGAAATCTTACTGTAGTTTTTGGAACTGCAGCATTTCATAGAGGCTGCAGAGAAATAAATAGGAATAAAGGATTAGCTGAAAGATAAGGAGATGGATTTATTGATTTTAACTGTAAATTCTTCTCCATGCCCCTTTAAACAATCTGCTAGATTATACTAGAAGAAAAGGCTTTAGATGGAAAATCTGGGTGTGATATAAGAAACAGAAACAACAATATCTGGGGCTAATGTAAATTATTGAAGTCCTTAAAAGAAAAGACAAAAGACAGAGTAGACTATGATTATGACAGGAACACACCCTATACTGAAGACTTGAGGGAGGCAATGTTGAAGGGAACAAATGGATCCAGTTGTAAAAAAGTAGATCATTCTGTGATAGCAGTCAGTTAAGAAAGGTTGATACAAAAATAGAGAAAAGCAGACATACACACACGAAAGATATTTTATTCTTTTCAAAAACTGGTGACTCTATGAAGAATGCTAACAAAGTTTCAGAAACACAGCTCTGAAATGTACTTCAAGGTGTTCAAGAACAGTCTCAAAACCAGAATACTTTTATATTTGATCAAAGTGAAGCTGTGTGTGAGCTAATAGCCTCCTTCTAACTAATAAACACAGTATCAGATCTCAGCAGTCAATATCCTGGCCCAGTTTATGCAGGTACATAAACTGATCTAGCAGGGAGGATGCAATTGCTCACCGTCTCCAGGTCCACTGTACATTCTGGTAAACTGCCATACAGGTGAATATATGTGAAATGCCTTAAAAGATCAAAGGTACTGCTTCAAATACTTCATACATATTCTAGTTACATTATTTCCTTTAAATACTAATTTTGTCAGTGACTATGAGATATAAATGTCAGAAAAAATTCTTAATTACAAGACATTGGAAATATTTTATGAGATAGTCCCGTGAACCAATGCTGAAACATTGGCTTCTCTGTATTTAATGAGGTTAGGTTATTTTTCTTGTATGAGATGGGAAGTGTTGTCTAAGGAAAGAATTAAAAATCTCTTGTATATTTTAAGTCGAAAACATAAAGATATAGAGAAAATGATTGAGAAATGGTGGTTTATTAAGTTAACACATGACATCTGAGCCTCTGTTACAGACTGCACATACTTTCAAGGACTACTTCACTGCTGAGGTAAAGATGTTTAAGCTCATATATTTTTACCTTGCAACTGAGTTTCATTAAGTATAAAGATAATTACAATGATTCATCCAATGGGGGATAAACCATAGCTCTTTCAGTTTATATTTCTTTGTTATTTCATGAACATTCCTGCAACAGAAAAAAAACCACAAACAAACCAACCAAAAAAGAACCCAACCAAACAACAAACATAAAAGCTCATAAAAGGCTTGTTACTTCATTTGTTATAGATCCATGTTGTTCTAGTGATAGGGAAGGAATTACAGTTTGATATCTTGTGTTATAAACCCTAGCATCTCAACTAATGAACCTCTGAACTGACAGACCATTTACTTTAATGTGCAGTTGACCATTCTTGAACTTTTGTGGGCTCCTTACATAACTTGTGTGTTCCTTTTGCAAAGTCAGTTTCTCTGTTTTAAATTATGTTAGTTAATTTCTCCTTCCCTCTTACTGCTTCCTTCATTGGTTGACATTAGTAGAGAAATATGAGTGTAAAATTGGGGTAACAAAGTAGATAATTAAAACCCACTGAAGATCAACTGAGGAGCAATTATATCTGTTTTACTAGGCTGAAACCTGTGTGAGCGACAAAAGCAAAATCAGTCTATTTCCCTGAAAGACATAGTAGATAAAAAGGTTCTGATTATTATGCTTGCATGGGATTTCACATACACTTTCCGTATATTACTACTCAATTTTTTTTTCTACCAAGGCACATAAGTTAGAAAGTTTCAGGTTTGGGGGTTTTTTTCCTCTGTGTCTTCATAATAAAATCTTTCAGGACAGCTGATAAAAAGAACTTGAAATGTCTAATCTATAGACTTATAAAGAGCTGCAAACAACCTGCACAAGAGGTTATAACTCACAGAGGACAAAGAAAATGGTCTACATTTCAAGTAATGAATCAGGTTCTTCTGTAGTTTTACTGTAGCTTTTATTTAAGCGTGGCAGGTTTACAGATTTTTGAAACATTTCACAGTTGATTGGGTCTTTTGAATTAATTGTTTTTTTTATTTTTTAGAAATTGTGATTTGTTCTAATGCATTGTCATGGTTCCCAGCAAAAGTATTTATGTCCATTACTGCTTCTACATAATATTCTATAGTAGGGCAGTACTTATTTTCAAAAGATAGCAGGACTTGTTGAAAAATATGATTCCATGCCAAGCTGATTTTATTCAATTTTTTTTTAGGTTTCTTCTCTTCTGTTCAGAAAATTGACTTAGAAAACAATTGTGCTTTCAGTCACCATCAGAATTTACTTTTCTGAATCTGTGGGATACATTTTCATAGCTCAGTGTCAACTTAGGTCCAGATGTTCCAAGAAACTCACTCAGGTACCATGACACTCAACATTGCCACAGTGGCTTTTAGACACTCAGGTCTGGAAATGCAATTCATAATCTGAAGTGGAGACCTCAGTTCCTTGCATACAGGTGTCAGGTAGAGTTCAGTGCTCATCACTGAACTGACAACACCCAACAGTAAATACCAAAAGGAAAGTTTTGCCTGGCAGTCAATGCCACTCCCAACTTGGTGGCTCAGGCAAGAACCATTGTTCCATTATCCTGCAAAAACACATGACATTTCTTTTTGCACAGATGATCAACTCAGGCCATCACCATCACCTTGAGTTCTAATCCTGGAGCTGACAATATAGATTCAGTTACCTGTGCAGCCTGAGGTTGTTTGAACCATGCATCCTGTCTTCCTACAATTTTTTTAATGATACACAGTTAGAGCATATTGGAACGGTGAAAATTCTAACCTTGACATTCTAAAGCCATAATAATCATTTGGAGGAAGCAAGAAATTTGACAAGATGGACCTAAGTTAGTAATAGGTAACAAAACTGACCATTTTAACTTCCAGTAAAACATCAGATATTGACATGTAGCACCATCATTCCTTATTTTTGCTTGACATATGCTTCAAAAAAACCCTAAAGCCTAAAAAGAATCTTTATATTCCTATATCTTGTACACATACATTTTAAGTTTGAATATATATATATTCTGAATTTGATCCAATACCCTGTAAACATGATTTTATATTGATTTTATTTCAAGGTGTCAATTATGAACTTTTAAGAATTCCAGTGACATAAAAATTAGATTCAGGGTAATTCTGGCATTATTTTTCCAACCCAAAGCATTCTCTTTTTATTGTATATTTTTGAGAGATTTGCTGGTTAGGATTTCTTTTTGCTTTTGTTTGCAATATGGGTTTGCTGGCATCCTGCAGGCTTATCTCAAATAGTTAACTCCTAGTCAAATAACATCCTACTCTGAAAGCCTTTGATATGCAAATACAGCAATATAATTTCAGGCTTGAATTCAGATTAATGTACAGTAATTACTCACAAACACAGGTGAGGCTCTTTCAGTTTTACTGCCCCTATTTACAGATCAAAGACATGGCTTAGCCCTGACATCAAAGATGTGATTTAACCTTTTGAATTTTATCACAAAGAACAAACCTGAGTTACAATTAAAATAATTCTAATTGTCACTTTAAAAGAACCAAAACCATCATGTTCAAGCAGTCAAAGGCAGCAAAGTAGAAAACAGAGTAAATCCTGGCCTACAAGTCGGAAAACACAAGCTAGATTCTTAGTGGAGCTAGCCATAGGATCCATTATGGTTGGTGGACTAAAATCTCCAGTCTGTATCATGAACAATTAAACAAATCCACTGACATAAGGAGCATGCACTTCAGATGAAAGATTTTTCTATTATAATGCTGGCAGAATCCCATCTAGAATGTATTATTTTAGGGTATGACCGTACAGTTTTATGGACACATCTATGCTAAAGAAAATTTTCATAATAAATGGAGATTATTCTTATAATACTGTACAATGTGTAAACACAAGATCAGAGACTTAGTTCCTCTTTTAAATCAGTAAGAAATTCAAGAACATGTCCTATATTCTGTATATACATTAACCAGTCTTGTGTAATGAGTAAATAGTTTCAAGAAAAAAAAAAAATATTCAGTACTTGTATCAGACTGCGTACAGTCATACAGTAAAACCATATTGTTTCTATTCTTTAGTCAGGTCTCAAAAGCTTTATAGAAAAAAAATAATGAATTGTCAGTAAAAAAAATTAATTTGCAGCAAGCTTCAAATCCATTTGAATAAGTATTTGAATGAATATTATTCAAAAAGCCTATTATCTCAATCATGAACAACAAATGATGCTAAAATGGATTTACTCCTGTCTTATATGTGACTCTGGCTTTATTCTACATTTTATATCTTGTTCCTTATATCCACTAATATCTAAATTTTGGAGATTATTTCTGTATGGGGTCTGGGAGTGCAAAAGAGTACACAAAGCATCTTTTATCTCCCATCCCATTAGCCAGTAATATCCAGTACAGTATGTACACATCAAGTCACATGTCTGGGTGGTGGTCAGATGTCTGCAACTTCTCTATTCAGCTCCACCTGTGTCCTCCTTCAAGAGTTTTAGACCTTGGCCTTTCCCATTATAATCACACAAATAAAACATTCAACCAGTTATCATCAGCTCACATTTTGATCATTGCAACCTCCTTTCTCTGAACCTTGAAGGTCCTCAGCCTTTAAGAAGACTAAGAAAACCCACCTTTTCCTTAGCCTGTTTCCTTCCAGAAGCAGCTGCTTTACACAACTCTATTTCCATTTTCCATCAAGCAAATAGAAGCTGCTTTCATCCCATTCCAAATTTCTAATCTTTTATCCCACTTGATCTCAAAGGAAAATTCCTCAGGATGTATTGCATTCTATCACAGACTGGATGATGACACCAGCCTCTTTCACTTGCTTTTCATGTCTTTGTGCCTTTGTGCTTTTCCCCTCTTACATTTATCCATATATTTCCAACAATTAAATGCTGATGCATTCAAACTCCTTCCAGATAATGATCTTTAACTCTATGTGGTATACTGAACAGCTGCATTGCTTTGCATATGCTGCCCCATCAGTGTACACTTATGTGTTTTCACCTGCCCTACACTGAGCTAGTTGTGATGAAGAGAACTTGATTGATCTTTTTTTTAACAGGATTTAATGGTGAGGTCCTGAACAATGACTAAGACCCTGGCATAATACCATGCTAATTGTAATGCATTCTAGCAACCAGTCATAACATTTAGTGCTACTAAAGAACTGTGCTTTACTTTCAAAGCCAAAGGGCTAAATTCTGCTTCCACCACAGTTAGCAGCTTTGGGTATCATATGACAGAACTGTTTGCTTTATCTGAGTCAGTTTCTTTTCCTTGTTTAGGAATATTTCAAACATAATATGAGCATTTCTTCACAGTCTTATTACCTTGCAAAAGCTCTCATCTGTTGGCAAGAAAATAGTTTGGAAATCTTGCTTTTCTAGGACAAATGTTTTTTGATTTCACCCTAGAAACATATAGTAAATAACAGGCCCAAGTCATCTAAGCAAGGCATCATTTTTACCTTTGTCATTCAGCGAGGAACTAGAAAGCCAGTACGTATTTCAATTCAGCTTGTGTCAAAGATATTGGCATTGCTGCAGAAGATGCCAGACACTATTTTTTGCTTTGACATTCAGAGTAATAACATTGGTTGTGAGGAACTCAGTTTGTATGGCCATATTATCCTCTGTATGCAATTTAGTTGGAAGCTTTGTACAGTAATATTATCTGTCATATTCCTCATTTCTGGCTGCAGTTAATACCAATGAACAAGACTGTTGCAACTTAAATTCAGCAAATCAGAAAAGACACCAAGAATATTTAGGTTTACATTTCCAAGTAAAAGAATACCTCTCAGCAAAACCTGCTAATGAATTTCCATCTCCTATTCAAAAGAAACTCTCAGTTCTTTAATGGGATTTAATGGGTTCTTCAGATGTTAAGCACGCATCTTCTAAGATGCACTAAGATTCCAAGTGGCCCTCTCCTATCATCTAAGGGAATCTTTCTGTATAGTCTTTTCATAAGGCAACTAATAAGGTATGGTTTGAAGGTTATCTCTGCATTGTAGGTCAAGCTTTTAAATAACATGAAGTCCTCTTATAACATAAGAGCGTCAACCCCGCACTGCCAAAGTGTGTACCAAACCAGTGAAAACTGATATAGAAGTGAAAACAAAGAGATAAACTCAGATAACACAATGTAAAAAAAATCTCTATTAAGGCAAGAATCTTCACCAGGATGTCAATGGGAATTCAGCACTGGCAAAATTAGTAGCTGGATCAACCCTTTTTGTAAAAAGACCAATTCAACTCCTGGTCACCCAAATGTGTACTATAAGAAGCCCTCTGAAGCAGCTCTATATTGCTTAGTATGTTTTCCAGGAGAGGGGTACTGGTAATTCCAGTGTTCCCCTATATCAGAATATGCTGGCATGACTTAAAAAATATCAGTCCCTTATTTAATTTTTAATTATTGGAACAAAGCAATTGAAACCCTTGGAGACATTCTC
>JANIJG010020889.1:42308-56263 GCA_024611175.1 Megaceryle torquata
TTTCTTTTCTTTTCTTTTCTTTTCTTTTCTTTTCTTTTCTTTTCTTTTCTTTTCTTTTCTTTTCTTTTTTTTTCTTTCCTTTCCTTTCCTTTCCTTTCCTTTTTTTTTTTTTTTTTTTTTTTCCCCGCAAGCTTACAACTGGTTTTGGAAAGGTTGTGGTATTATTATTTCTCTTTTTTATTTTTAAATTTTTCTAGGACATACGAAGCGGTGCCCTATAGTACTTTTCATGCTTACCATCAACAGTCATTCTTGTCATCCTCAGTGTATTTCTTGTTCTTGTAATGATACATTTATTTTCACCTTTGGTATCTCCTGTACAACTGATATTTAGTCCATCACAGAAAGCATCATTCATCCTTAGTTCAGTGCTTCCAATGAAAATAAGTTTAAAAGAGGTCACTCAGATTCAATTCAAATGTAAAGTCTTCCCAAGCACTCTTCCATTTATTTAGATTTAGATGGTAATTTTTTTTCACATCAGTGGTCCAACACATGGTAGAAATTCAACATATCTAAGCTGGGATGAAATCATTCTTGATCCTCTACATTTCTGGAAAGGCATTAATTTAAATAATTTTTGAATTAGCAATGGAAGGTACCTTAATGTGAAGCAAAATATAAACTCGTGCTTCTCCTGAAAGCACATTGCTAGATCTAAGATATTTAGACTTTTTCCTATGAAGGATAATTTGAATTTTTAGCTTAACCAACTTTTTAAATCTTCAAGGTTTCTTTCAGTGGAATGGAGCTGCCTCCATGCTTTCAGAGTAATGGAGTTACAAGTCTCCAAGAGTATTCTGAGAATTTAAGTTTAAATTTTCTCACTTACCACCTATAAAATAGGAATATTATTACATTATTATAGTATGCAAAGCTACAAAAACTTTATGAGGTGTCCAGATATAGTATATATTGGGATTCAATGCATGTATAGGAGTGAAACTCATTTAGAGTCTTTATATAGGCTTCAGTTGACTTGAGCAGGGATTATTACATCGGTGAATATATTTTGT
This sequence comes from Megaceryle torquata, assembly GCA_024611175.1. Taxonomy (NCBI): domain Eukaryota; kingdom Metazoa; phylum Chordata; class Aves; order Coraciiformes; family Cerylidae; genus Megaceryle; species Megaceryle torquata. Next base: position 43,325 of record JANIJG010020889.1, read on the forward strand.
CTCCTATGAATAGACTTTAAGTTTGTTCCCCTACAAAAGCCCTAAAATTGTATACTGCCACTAAACCACAATTTGCTAACCAAGTGCTGCATACTATCTACCTGTCATTTGTACAGAATGCTTACACTTTTCAAGCTACTTTCTTTACACATTGAAAGACCTTTGCTTGGAACAGAGAAAAAGTACTAGCAATTTTTAAAGGCTTGACAATTAAACTTCACTGGTAGGGGAAGAAAATAAAAAAAGGTAGACAAGACCTGAACTGGAGATACAGAGAGCTCAGATTTTATGCGTTTGTTTTTTTTTTTTTTCTATAGATCTCAGAAATTATGCAATGTTTATTTCCATGTGAGATCGGTTGTAACGAAGACATTACAGAACCTTCAAAAAAAGGGTCTATAATGATTTGACTGGCAGACCTTTAACATGGCAAAGCAGATGGGTTTCACCATAATATATTTTTGCTTAGGTGGAAGGTAAACTGGTTACAATTGGTGTCCAGCAGCCCCTTTAATTTACATAATTATTTACTGTATTTTCATTTTCCTGGTGTTCCATAGGTCTAATTTCACACATGCTTCCATCAGCTTTGTGCTCTTCTTATAATCTGAAATTCCAGTAATCTGCTTTTCTACTTCTTTCCTTGGGTACCAATAAAAACCCCATCTGTGTTAAAAAATTAATATTGATGTGCAGATTGAGTATAAATATGTACCTATACCAGCTTCAAACAAGTCCTGGTGATTTCATTAAATCTTTTTAATAGCCACTGTCAGTGGGAACTCCATGTTCTCAGAGAAAATGACTTGCTGTATTTCTTCCAAATCGTTATTTGATTTTTAAAGCAAAACAGCCCCAAGCTAAAATAATAGACAATTAGTTTGCCCACAGTCAAATTAAGATTTGTCAGCTAAGTTCCTTTGTGGGACATGCAATAGATGTAGCATGTTTTACTTTAAAACATGAAAATCCACTTTGTTAGTTTCACTGATTGTCCTATTACAAGAGGCTTGTACATTAAATAGATCAGTTACTGTTTTAACAGTTTTATCTCAGAGTGGGAAAAGGATTATACTGGCCCAAGGATTTATATATTTTTTAGATTATTAGTAATTCTAACTTAATTGTGAATACAGCAATCAAATATTACAAAAACAGTAGCTGGGCCAGCATAAAATGTAACCTGGAAAACTCTCATGATTAATAAATCATTAATAAATCAGGGTGTTTCCTCTGATACATACATTTGATTGGGACATTAATTTAGATTGCTTCCTCTCCATTTCAAACTGGGAAATATATTTAATAGATTCCAGTAGAGAAGTGAATAAGCAATATGTCAGGATGCAGGTCTTAAAGTTTTCTTCATTTTCAGGATAAAACAAACACACAAATGTATTATTCCTTCCAGTATCTTAAGGGGGCGTACAAGAAATCTGGGGAGGGACGTTTTAGGCTGTTGGGCAGTGATAGGACTAGAGGGAATAGATTAAAACTAGAGAGAGGTCAATTCAGGTTAGGAATTAGGAAAACTTTAGGAAGAATTTCTTCACCATGAAGGTGGTGAGATACTGGAACAGGTTGCACAGAGAGGTGGTGGAAGCCCCATCCTTGGAAGTTTTTAAGACCAGGATGGATGGGGCTCTGAGCAACTTGCTCTAGTGGGAGTTGTCCCTGTTTTTGGCAGGGGTGTTGGAACTAGATGATCTTTATGGTCCCTTCCAACCCTGACAATTCTATGATTCTATGATTCTATTTTCCTTATTATTAATGGGTAAGCTCTCAGATAGGAAGGTTGTCATGAGATGAAGTAAGGTGTAGATTTACAAGTACATCAAGTGCTCTGCAAGGAGCAGTTCTCTGAAAGCACACTTTTATCCTGCATGGCTTGCCCCTCAGAGAAAGTGAGACATTGCTCAGGGTCACTGTCATGGAATAAATAGCCCACTTTCTTCATGACAGCTTGTTTGGGTCGCTACACACCAATTTACCAATTAAAACCACTAAGCATAATTTTTTTTTTTTTTTCCTTCTTTCTACTAATTTTATTTCAGGTAATTCCATCCATATCTTGTGTTGAACAGGTTTCTAAAAGTAAGAATCATTTAACTTTATTTATTTACAAGTTAGACATCCTGTTTAAACCAGTCACCAAGGAACCTTGCTCATCGGTAGACAAATAACTTCCCATAACAGGATAACAAAAGTCCTTCTACCTCAGTATCTTAGATTTACCAGTTTTACAACAGATGAGTATAAATAGAGGCAACTTGTAGCAACACTTACCCAAAATATTCTCTCAACTTTCCAACCCTTTATTGCTCAGTGGCTGCTGTCTGTGTATTTATACCCTGCATGAGGTTTTCTTCCAGGAATACATTCAGTATATTCTTGACCCAACATCAACTTTTAGCATCCTAAATGTCACATGGGGTAGAGCTCCTGTTCATAACCACCTCTTAAGTGAAGAATCAAATCTCCATTTCATAGAGGTCAAAGACTGATCAAGGAATGTCTTTTCCTGGAGTGTTATGTTTAGCTATTCCATTGGTGGAAGCCACTCCATACTTCCATGCAATATCTGCAGTGTCCTTCTCTGAATTTTCCCCTGTTCTCTCATATCTATTTTGAGATGGGAAGAAAAACTATAAACAAGAGAAAGATGAACAGACGATTCATACAGTGAATAACTGAACCACCTCTCTGTCAAGACATTATCTCAGTTATTGTGTTTTTAAAGCATATGATACAATCAGGTTCTGATCTACCTTCTGACAACACATGCTATTGTAATGTAAGTAATAACAAAAAAATGTAGCAAGGTTCTGATGATACACACCTCAAAAAGGGTGCTCTGATACTGAAATCAGATTTGTAAGCATCTATGAAAATACATTGTGAAAGGTGCATGCAATATAATTATCATATATTACATGTGGTTAAGTCATGTTTATGAACACTACTTTTATCAGCTTCAAAGGATTATTCTAAAGTGATATTTGCTACTGAAGGGATTATTTTTGGTTTATATTCCTAAGTATGTAAGTGGCAGATGACTCTGTCTCAGGACTGCAAACGAGTTTTGCAGTCACCTGTTGCTTACAGGACCTAGTTATTCCTGAGGGCCCTCTGTGGCAATGTAATACAAACCACAGTTGTCAATACATCATTGATAATGCATAGAGTCCAAGGGGAATCATGAAGGTTTCAGAGCTTGAAGAGCACAATGAATTTGCATTGTGTATGTGCTTGACTGCATCTGAGTTCTCTTAGACATGTGTCTGCAAGATTTGCTTGTTCATTGGGGCAATAATAAAAAGCATAGAGATAACACAGAAAACCCACCAGTTCATTCACAAGTGTTCAACAGTCCTCAAGTTAAAGCAAAATGTTTAATCTGTTCAGAAATACTAGCATTATCGAGCTATGAAAGTCTGAAGCACAAGTACACTGAGAAATATGGCAGCTATAATAAAACAGTAAATGGCACATCAGAAAGGAGGAAGATGGAACCATTGAAACCTTGATACGTTTCTGGACAAGAATGTTTTATCATTTTTGAGGGCTGCTCAAGAAGAACTTTTAAATTGTATTTGCTGCATGTTATCTAGGAAAAATATGTCACTTTTGAAACACTGAAGAATACATTACTGAAACAGCAAAAATTTCATTTAGATGAAATATACAATCACAGAAATTTTGAAGTGTCACTCTTTATGGTCTGACAAACAGTCACAACTATGGGGACTATTCAAGAATGTAGTACAGACATATGTATACAGATACATCTCTCCACAGCAGTTTTTCTTAGGTTTGTTTCTGAAGTAACTTACTAAGCACGGTTTGCAATTTTGTGTGCTATTATTCAGCAGTTGTTGAAAAGTTGCAAGGGTTCATTCCAGTACAACAAATGTTTGGAAAGGATATTTATTATGCAGTTGCCAGTGTTTTATTGTCTAGTGATGCTGGAAAAAAACTTGTCACTTAGTCAGCCATGAGAGCAACTTCATTGCCTCTGAAAAAAAAAAAAAAAAGTATCATATTTTATATCCAATATCATAATGTGTTCCACATTTTATCACTTCATTATACACCAGGGATCATTCTGCTCCAAGTTACCACATCTGTTTCCCATGTTGGCTGTCCTTACTCAGCAAGCTGACTTAATCTGTAAGGTAATGTTATTTCCACATTGAGCTTTTCAAGGAACTTGATGGAACACATCATGATGCTTTTCTACATGATAAAGTGAGATATTTGAGAAAGGAGAGCTAAAATGTTCCTCTGGATGGGAATACATACTGAAGTGTTCCTGTTCAAACAACAACATCCATTTACAATATTTTTTTTTTCATGGATTTCCAAGTCCTTATGTGAAACACCAAGCTTTAAAGATGCTTTTGGTCAACTGAATTATAATAATTCTACAGTCACAGAAGAACATGTCCAAGTTTTATGAAGTTCATGAGTTCTTGTGAAACAAGATTCTTAATAAGCAATTTCTTAGTTAAGCAGAAGAAAATGATGTATTTTTAATCAATGTGGCTCCTCTCGCTCTCCAAAACAATAATTTTAAACCTTGCAAGATTCCACTAAGAATCTGAATTCAAATGTGCAGAATTATTTTATCTATTTAATGGATTTAAGTTCATTTCGGAAGTTGGAAATAATTATTTTCCAGATTAAGTAGGAAGCTAGTGTAGATATTTCAGTGTTAATAATCCATGACTATTAGGAATATTAGGAAATTAGGAATAACCAATTTGCAAGAAAGTGTAGAATATCTAGCTAGAGTTGTCATTTTTAAGAATGAGATGAATAAAGAAGGAACTGCACAAAGACTGCTTTGCCAATGTACATAAACTAGGAAATGCAATGTATGTTTTGATCTTCTTATTTATTTCAGAATTGCCTAATAGCTTCAAGAACTCATTAAACAATATGCTTTCACTGCCTTCCTGCTAATCCAAAATATCATTTTTCCTATGAAATCTCTGAATTTGGAAAAAAAAAAAACAAACAACAACACCATAATCATTCCAAGCTATGTTTAAAATGAAGGAAACTATTAAAATAAAAAATAATTCTAAGCTGGAGAAAAATACTATCTAGGAGTATAAAATAACTGTTTAATGAAAACCAAAGTAAAAACTTGTATTCTTTCTGTCTCTACACATACATTTTGTACATCAGGAAAATAATTTACAGTCCATTTACAAGTACTGGAGACTCCTTCCCAGACAGATACCATACTAGATGCCTAATTTAGCATATAATGACTTTTAGAAACTCACAGTGTTCTGGTGGGGTCCAAACATTACTGAACTGGAATCTGGGACAATTCACTACAATAATGAATGTAATGTTAAAGGAAACATGTCTATGCATTCATGATTTATCAGTTCATACTTTTGATTAATTTATCACATTTTAAGCTCAATTCTTTAATAGCACCAAAAAAAGTAAGAAATTCAAAAGTTTACTGAAGGGTGCTGACAGTTTCATAGAGAACATGTGTGATGTTTTATACAGACATAGATGTCTTACATGAAGTACCTTCCACTAAAAGGAAATTTAAATTGAGTGAATTTTATTTAGAAGCAATTATCTTCTTACAATAGCTAGCATATCAGCCACAAATTCAATACTGTGCCCCCTTTCAGTTATGTGACTTAGTATGATTTAGTGAACTCAGTCAATCAGGAAATAAACATTGTTTCATATAACAGAGGTGGAAATTTATTACAGTTTTTTAGTTCAGCAACAAAGATTGTCAAATCTATTTGTCACATCCAGAATGTAAATCACATGCTGCAAGTCACCAAGATTAGTCCAAGCTGACATCTGGTAGATAGTTTTTTCTTAGTATGTAGACATTTTCCTGTTTATTTATCTTCCTACAGCACACCACCACCCCAATCTTCTTTAAACATCTTGCAGGAAAAGGTATTGTGATATTTTCTGACATTTTTTTCCCAAGCATAGTAGAAATCCACTGTTGTTCATAACCCCTTCAGGGAGACCTTTGTAGATGCTCTGAAGTTAAGCTGTAAAGTCAAAGAAATAACTTGCTTACCTAGGCTTCCAGCATGACATACATGCATGAGGAAAGCACTCAATATGTAAACAATGAAAGTTGATGGAGATGACTCATCTCCTCTAATCCTAAAGAAGGTTTGAACAGGAAGGCTGTCCAGGCAAGGTAAAATTGTAATTTTAAGACACCACACTAAACAGTCCATTAGGTTTGCATGGCAAAGTTTTGGTAGTAAGGGGACTGCAGGGATTGCTTCTGTGAGAAGGTGCTAGAAGCTGAGTTACCTCAACCCATAAACTTTTCATTATATTTTCTCTCCCTTGTCCACCGGAGAAGGGGGGTGATAGAGCAGCTTTTATGAGTACCTGGTGTCAAGCCAGGACCAACCTCCCACAAACAGCAAAAAGGTAAGTATGACTGGTAGCTTTTGTATCTTACCAAGTCTATTACAACACACCTACCATCTCCATATATATATATATAACATATGAATTATATGTGTGTTTTTAAATATTTTATTTTAGGATATGCACCTTCAAGTAAACGTAAAGGTTCAAATTCACAGATAGTTTTCTTAGAGAAGTCTCGTTCTGAAGGATGTTGCACAAACTTCTAACAAGAGATGGGAAGGCTAAATTTTAAATGAACAAGACAGACTGTGTTAAAGAAGACACAGTGATTTCCCTTTTATCTTTAAGTATAGGAGGAGGGACTCTAAGAATAAGACCCAGGTCATCTGGAAGGATCTCCTGGTATTCAATAGCTCTAAATACATTTACCTCAGAACTCAGTATCTTCCTTTCCCATTTTACTTCTGCTATGGCATTCATTGTTTAATACAGTAGAGAAGATTAAGAGCTTTTCTAGTGTTACCAGGGTGGCTTTTTTTTTCTGGATTGGTTTAGTTTATTTAAATGATGCTTACAATACAAGAAAGAGACCAAATAGCCTGAAAACAAGAGTCTTAGATAATATTTGTACAGGAAATGGAAGGTGACAGACCTAAACAACAAGTTTTGCTATCTAATATCCTTCTATTTATCTAGTCTTTAATAGAACATGCAAAGGCATTATTATAACCCAGATGAAAAGCTCTTGGAGTCACCACGAGCCCTCAGTAATGGGTAAAGTATTATTGCTTTATTGAAGATCTCAGACAGAGTCAAAATTTAATATAAAAACTAAAAGGGAAAATCAGTCTCTTTTTTCTATTTCTAAACAACAAAGTAGAGGAAAACCCTTCTAGCTCGACATCTCAGCACTTCTAGCTCTCCATTCAGCCAAATCTTCTATCCCCGTAGGACCTATGACCAAATTTGAAAACCAAAGCAGCACTAAAGCAAGAATTTTCCATATTTGAAGAAGGCAATAGATAAGTCTGTCTGCAGGCAGTAGCAAAATACGTTTAGAAACTGTCTCATAAATACAAAATTATCTAACTGGCAAAAGGGCCTACTTTATGTATTTGCTTAAAACTTCTTCCTTAGACCTTTGCTTTTACTTGAAATCACAAAAGATATGACATACAATCCTCAGATGAGTATCAAGGTCTCTTCAATTTCTTATTTTCATATATATTTTTCATTAAATTTACTGTGAAATTGTGATTTTTATTTCTTGGTTTTTAATTTGAAAAAGCAAGTAATTCTTTCTGAGTTCCATAATTGGATTATTTTATCTATGTCATCTGAGAGTTTTTATTTTCCAGAGAGTAAGTGTTTCATTTACCCATAGCACAATTTAATTTCTTATAAATCCTTGAGGATCTCGTGCTTTTATGAATCTTACCTAAAGATGATACATCTATTAGTATGGCATCACTAACTAGACTATGATATTTTCAAAAAATTATTAGCGGTCAGGGAAATCAAATGCTGTCTGACTACCTTTTTGAGGGCATCCCATCATCTATTAGGAGTATCATTAGGTTTATTAAATAGCTTCTCCAAACTTTTGACGTGAAGAATGTCCTTCATTAAGCGTTAGAGTGTCCTTCATCAGAGGAAGCACAGTCTTGCAGATTATATGATAAAAATTGCATGTGATCTGACTATCTTGAATAATCAAAATTTTACTCTGTTTAAAGCCATGACTTTTATAACTAAGAAATATTCTATTCATAGGCTAACATTAGGGGTTTGATTCTGTGGTATTACAATGGAGTCACGTTAGCATTAAAAAAATACAGAAATGGTGTTTCTACTTGCAGGAAGTACAGTGTATGGTAATCAAAATGTTCCTATTAAGGAACATTGCATGAAATTTCAGTAAAACCAAGTTTTGTGCAGCAATGTTTCATACTGAGGAAACAACTACAGCTTCTAATAAGGTCTATACAAAAGTGACTTTTCAAAGCCTGGAAAAAAACCCCAAACCTGTTTCTGAATTATTATGTAGTAAATGTGATGTTTGTCCAATGTTTTCTTAACCTAAAATGTATAATCATTTGGAGTGTTCTTAGTCAGCATGTCAGAATGCTTTATAGTCTCTCAAAATTATTTGCTCTGCATCGTATAGGAAGGTCTCATTAAACAGTTAAATAATTAACAGAATTAAACAGTTTCCAAATTCAAGACAAGTACTTGTGTTACTGAACTAGCAACTTGACCCTCAAAATCAGGTTTCTTCAGGGACATCTATCTCAGTAACTTTAGCAACTAGTAATGCAGTTGTCTACTTTTGAGACAGTCAGTCTGGGATCTTCCAGGAGGGGAGGTGAATTAAAATGCGGTTTTAAAAAACTTGGTTCTTTTGAACAATTTTACACATTTCTGTTTGGGCAAGTGAAAATACATTCTGCAAGTGCTCATTTTTTCTCCATTGATTGTGAAGCCATTCTACCAATTTCTGTTCTTACAAGCTGAATAAACATCTAACAACAGATGCCTACATTTTCCCATAGGATTTCCAGGAGGATCATCAACCTTTTTTGATTCTCATACAGTGTTTGTTTGGTAGTAGGTTTAAAATACCATTTGCATAAATTCATATCTCACATTCTGACTTGTAGACTTGTAATTTGCAGAAGTGTGTTAGAAAAGTCTCAACAGACAATTGCAGGCAAAAATTGATGGACATCACTGTTCAAATTAAAAAAACAGTATTTATTGCTACATCAGACACTCATTGTAGGATTTTACATTTCCAGTAATGTCACAGGAAGAACGAAAGGAACAACAGGAAGCTAAATCCAAATTCCTTGCATATCTTAATGTAGTTATCTAATTAACCTGGATATTTAAGTCATTTTCCATGTAAATATACATATTAATTAAGTGGGTGCAACAGAAGTAATGTATGAAGCAGAGGTAAACCTAAGTCTTAATTGTTTGGTTCTTTCAAAAAACCAGAATATTTTTCAAAAATAGTATAAAAATATGAGGTCATTATTAGGTGGGCCCTGGATTTTCTCACAGATACCAAGTAGTCATAAGAATAGATTACTTTTCCCTGAATTATATGGTCTTTTCATTTCACCCTGAATATACCCCATCTTTTAGATTAATTAGTTGTCACTGACTTGGATTTTTGCATGCTGAAGTTTTTGTTTTAATCTTACTTCTCTCTGGAAAACAAAATATCCTATTCTTCTATCAGTTATGCAGAACTGGCTTTGAAACCATTGCACATAAAAAAAAAAAAAAAGCCAGGCTATTGAAAAGAAGCATCTTAAATGCAAAAATTCTTCAGTTCTGCAAAGAAGGATCTCTGTTAATAGAAATAAGCACTGTAAGTGATTAAAAGCTGAAAGCATCTGGGAAAAAGCAAATTAACCCAGCTTCTGGAGTGAACTGATGTGATCTTTAGAGTTCAGCAATATGATTTTTCCCTTCTCATCCCCTAATGAAACACAGCAGCAGGACACTATAGCTTGCTTTATTTTTCATATCTTTTGTTCTGAGGTACAGTTGTTTCCTTCTGGGTTTATACTGGAGATATCTAAGGCCTGATCCAGAAAATAAAACATTGTTCTTATAAACACCCTTGACGTGGTTAGGACTGGCACCCAAAAGAAAATAATTCATTTTGTTCAATCATTATGTTGATTAAAAATAAAACATAATGAGAATTACATTAACACAGTGGAAATATTTTCACTGTCTACTCAGCTATAATATTGCCATCAAATAATTTCATCAACAGAAGAATTCTAGCAACCTCATCTTCTCAAAGTTGTATAGCAAATTCTGATCTGAAACCAAGGAGAAAAAGGGATGAAACTTCTTAGCTTGGAGGTAGAGATTATTTATATTATTGACCTTGTTATTGCTGTCAGTTAAGCTTGAGCAATTCACTGTGTAGTACAAGATCAGACCAAAAGGTCATGTAAACCCCCAGATCTTATTAATCTATATTTGCAAAGAGAGAAAAGTAAAAATTCAAGAAAATAGAAGTTCTAAAACTAATCTAGGTCAAGGTTTTATGTCCAGTAAAGTATACTTGGAAATAAGTTTATATTTTCTTCTTCTCAGACTACTAATATGGAAAATATATAAAAGGACCTAGAAGTCCTGGAAGACAGAAGGTTAATCATAATCCAGTCCTGTGCCCTGGAAGTCATGATGGTCAACAGCATACAGGGCTGTAGCAGCAGGAACAGAGCCAGGAGATTTGAGTAAAGTCATCATCCCCCTTTACTCAGCACTTCTTAGACCACAGTGAGATACTGCATCCAGCTTTGAGAATGAAGTACTAAAAAGATGATTAAAAAAACCAAGAGTCTGGGTGGTGGGATTGGAGCACTTGTGAGGATAGGTATTTGGTCATATTGAGCCAGGAGGCACCTGACAGTGGTCCCCCAGTACCTGTGTGAGGGATATGAAAGAGAGAGATTCGGGCTCTTCACCATGGTGTATAGAGGGAGGATGTGAAAGAATAAGCATAAGTTGAATCGAGAGAAGTTCAGGCTGGATAAAAGAAAAAGCTTTTCACTCTGAGGGAAGTTAGGTTGCCCAGAGAAGTTGTGTGACCTCCATCATTGGAGATTTTCAAGACCAGTCTGCATAAACCCCTGAGATATGTGGTCTGGCTTTACCTCTGACCCTGCTTGGAAAAAAAGATTGGACTACAGACCTCCTAAGATCCATTCCCATTTGAATTTTCCTTTGAACTTATGAACCTAGAAGAAGAAGAATAAACAAACAAACAAACAAAAAAAATTGGCATAAGTTCTGAGTCTGAAGTGTAAGTAAAGAGAATTTCTCCCTCACTTTTGTTGCTTGTAAGTATTTGGAAATACGATGTAGTTTACATTCACTCTGAGTAACAATATTGCATCAGAAAAATGCTTTAGTGACATTCATTCTTAGCAAAAACAGCCTTGAAAATGTTGAAGTGTAGTTAGCCATCAAAACGAGGAATAAGAATGAAAATTTTTAAATATTGAGTTCTAGAATAGTCTTTATAATTGGCATAATCTTTATAACAGTGCTTTAGCAGTTGCCTGTAAACATGGTAGGTCATGATTTGTGAATTTTTCTGTAATATGTCCTGACTTCAACATGCAATATTTGTCTTCTAGGATAGGATCGTCTTGCCAAATTTAAATGTCTATCAATGACATAATCATCCTAGGCTGCTTCTACAGACATTCATGAGAAACTGGCACCTTCAGCTTACAAGTCTTTATATCCCATGTCTCCATGCTTTCACACTCTAAAACTGCTCGTTATCTCTACTGACTATAAAAGGAGTTCCTCTGAAGTCTTCTTTGTGGTCCCCTCTCCAACTCCATCTACACATTGTAACATGACATAGGTAACAACTTATGCAGAAAAAAGAGTTAGAAATGTATTTTAATAAGAAGACAGAATGGACGATGCTCATAGGCACACGAAATGTTCAAATACACCCGAGGACAGCCCTGTTTACATGCAACTTTCCCTTTTTATCCCCTTATCTGTTTTCTCATGCTTGGTCCTTTCCAATCACCTTGATCCCTCCATTTTGTCACCTTTGGTTCATTCCTCAAGCATCCCATAATAAATTGTTTAATCCTGAAATGCTCTTCCCAGCACCACACAACGTGTCTCACTTGCATAAACGGTGATCCCCCCAAGTCTGTAAGGTTCTCTCCCACTGACCTACAGTGCTGGGTGTCACCCCAGCCCATGGGGTTGTGTCCTCTGGGACAGCCAGGACCATGTCTCTGAAATTGTTATGGGGGTCCCTACCTGCCTTTGTGCCTCTGTTCTCCTTCATACATGTGGACATGAGCCTTTTATAAATACATATTTGCAAGGGTGAGAGCAAGATGCACACACTTTATCATCCAAATTTTGCAGACTTTTCCAAAACAGCACTAAAATCTAAGGGCTGAAACACAAGTTAATACAAATCAGAGCAGCTCTCCTCTGGCCTTTAATGATTTCAGTGTTAATGATTTAATGATTTCACTTTAAGTGTGTCTTTTCTTCAGCTTTACCACCCTATGAAACTTTCATTTTATATTCCATTTTTCAGGCATTAGACATGGCTACATGGCAATCTTGTCAGTATATATAAAACTATATGAAAGCTATTTCTTCTTAAAAACTTGTTAAAAACTTTCTGGAATACTGCATGGCAGAACAATTACATGAATATAATGTTAGATAAGTTATGTTGGCATGTGGCATCTATAAAGTCTTCACAAGCTTTTAATTATTTTTCCCCAACACTTCGCAGTAAAGAATACTCTTGTTTCAGATTTCCATGAGGCCATAAAAAAAAATAGTAATAAAAAAAAAATAGAAGAGAGAGAAAAAGACATGCTTTATTTTTATGAAAAGGCAATAAAATATGTCTGGGAAGCTTTAAACCACTATTTTTTGTCAGTTTTGCTGTTCTTGTTTTGCTGTTCTTTTTTTTTTTTTTTTTTTTTTTTTAGACTTATAAATTACTGTTGTTAATGATATTACTAC
>JANIJG010020890.1:2578-37360 GCA_024611175.1 Megaceryle torquata
GGGGGGGGAATTGGGAAGTTTCTGTTTCAGCCTAGTGCAGGCTAGCAAAACTTTTGAAGCCTTGAGTACTTCCCTGGGATTTTCCCCAGCACCTTTTGCAGTGCTTGAAGAACAGGGTTAGCCCCTTAAGTCATGCTGCTCACCAAGAATTTCGGTTTAGCAGTTCCCTACGTAACCTTTGAAAGCCAAGCAGGTATGTGATGATGAACCTAAAGTTAATTTTGCTCTTGCAAGTCTGTTGAAGAAAAAACTTTCAAAATCATTTTCTCGGTTAAAAGCCAATTTCTCCATTAAGGAACACCTAGCTAGAGAAGTAAACTATCATCCAGAGATCCTATTCTCTCTCAGTAGGTTTACTCTTTTTACTCAGGTGAAGCATTTCTTTCCAGCCCCCATGTTCAATATTGCCAGTGATGTTTTACCCCAGCTGATTGGGTCTCATCCCAGACTCTTCTTCACATCACTTTTACAAGAATTTTTTTTTAGGATGCACACACATAAACAGGTAAAATATAAGTAAAAAAACCTGTAAGAAATTGCTATTACAGTGATAACACAGACATCATAAACCAAAGTCACCTGGGCATGGAAAAAAGTGGCTTCTAATAACACCTTCACATTTTCTAAAATCATCTCACTCAGAAGCACATTCACTGCCTTGTCTACAAAGCTGATGAACTCTGACATGCAAAGCTGCAGCCATAGTGACAACACTTCTGGGCTCACATAAGGCATCTTTAACCAGATTTTTTTTAAAGGTAATAGTTTTCATGATAGTTTTCCATCTGCATGGAGTTCATAGCTTTTGCAGCTTCTTGTGCCTGCAATGCTGACAATGCCAATTAGATATTATTTACAGCCTTTTTAAGTGACTTAAACACTAGTACAAGCAGAAGCAGTTTATTGGGAAAAAAGTGGAAATCAGCAGCCTAGGGGCTGAATTTTGACCACATCTGATTAAGCAGTTACTCACAAACAAATACATGTCATTAGTTATTCACAAATCAGTAACTATGCTTAACCATTGCCACTACGTCACCTTGGGTTTTTTTTTTTTATTACTGCATCATACCTGCTGAAGCCCTTTCTATAAAGTTCAAAGATATTACTGTTTTGTCTTCTGAAAGACATTAATTGAAAATATAACTCTTGATTTAGAATATGGTCAGATAAGGTTAGCTCATTATGAGGCACAGCCAGAAGGAAATCCAGTAGGCTTCCAAGAAACTTCTAGCCTAGGAAGCAGCTGGACTTTTTTAGACAGCTTCCTATTTTAGCCACTTTCTGGAAGGGGTAAAACTTGTTAGCTTTGGATACATAGGGCCTCCTCCCAACTACAGAAACAATTATTTAACCATAGTCAGGATGGCTTCACATCTCCACTTACCTGATAAGGTTTCTGCTGTTTTCTTTCAAGAAAGACACATGTATCTGAAAAAAAAAAAAAGAAGAAAAGGACTTCAAGGCAATAATAATTTGCTGTGATTATTCCTTCCTAGCTGTAGGAATGTTTAAATTGCAATAGTTTAATGGGGATATAGCCTGCAGCTTTCACAGGGACACTAAGAAAAATATGATCCTATAGTCCTGGTTGTAAAATGAAAAACCCATCTGAAGTGCAGCCCAGTGTTGACCTGGCTTGTTTCTTGTACTCTGCAGCATCTTCAGCCTCCTTCTGGAAAGAGTCTCTTATATAAAAATATCTCAGAGATAACCCCAGATTTGTGAAGAAGGGAGATTAAAAAAAAAAATAAATAAAAAATATGCAAACCCAAAACATTTTCTAATAGTGACTCTACTTTCTTTGAAGCAGGTTCCTCGCACTTAGCAGGCTCACAACTGATGTGCTGGGCTAAATACCTGAGGGTAAGCAAGGGTAAAACAGAACCCTTGCAGAGTGTTTACAAGGGTCCCACTGTGCTCCCACTAAGATGACTTTGGTTTTAGAAACAAAAGTTGGGCCATGCAAAGTTTCACTCTATCCTAAGAAGTAATTCTGCTCTCTCTCCCCAGATATTAACTCTACAGCTGGGTGCTTTACTAAAATAATATTTGCACTACCCTTAAGGGTAGTGCCTTTGGACTGCTTTGCTTTAGGGGTTAATTGCACTTAGTTTTCCTCACAGACCTTTTCCAACTCAAAGGAGGAGAAATCACTGTACTAGAGCAGTGCAACTCATTTACTTACTCTAATACTTACATTCCATGCCCTGAGAATATTTCTCTGTAAGCCAAAACTCTTGTGTAAAATACATTTATATATCCTGTATATGCACTCTCCCTATACATGTGCATGCACATTTATTAATGACACAGTATATCATTCGCTTACAAAATTTTTGTACATTAAATGCCAGCTTCTAAAGGAAAAAAAATAGGGTTTTTTAGATCAACAGCTGTATCAGCAGCTGTCAAAAATGGTAAACTTGTCTCCAATCAAGTTATATGTTATACACTTTATTAGTAACATAATGGTAAGGAATTATGTCACCCACATATACACATATGTACAATACTGCAATCAGAATATTAATAAGGAATTTTTCATTTTCTCTTGAAACAAAGAATGGGACACTAACAAACCCAAAATATTACAGCAAAAATGTTCTTATGAAAATAGCAGATAAAGACACAAGCAGTAAATAACATGGGTCTTACATGGAAATACATTTCTCTTCAGAACATTGTTTAATTTATTCTAGTTCATGCATTAACATCACTTCTCCCTTTTCACAGGCTTCAGACCAAATGGTGTAGGTGGGGGGAAATCACATGAGATACAATAACATAGTTTGTGGTCTATAAGTCATTAGTAGGCTGTCACACACATATGCATATCGAAAGACAGCAACTGAAAAGGTCACACGTTCCCATTCACAAAGGAAATCTCATGAGTTCACAGAATGGAAAATAAAAGCAATAAATGTTTATAGCTGAACACAATTATCTTGGTTGTAGATGCACAAGGTAGTCCAAAGATTTCTCAAAAAGCTTTTTTTTTTCATTAGGCAACATGGGCTGGCAGCTCTGATTACACACTTCAGTGATTGTCTCTGAAACAACAGACTGTCTTGAACAAAAGAGATGACCAAGAGGATGAAGTTAGGAAAGCCCTGTTAACCTGAAATGATTCGTATCTCTTCCCACTTCTTCCCTTGTTCGTTCTTTCTTGTAAAACACAGGCATTCAGCAACAGATAGAGATGCTATTAAGACAAGTACTCAGCTACAAAATAAAAGCTCTGAAGGACTTAGCTACCAAACTGAAAAAAGCTCCCAATTGCAGCAATTCCAGATAATGCCTTACAGGTCTGATATTTTCACACTCAGACAACAGAAATGAGGTGTTTTAAGGCCATGTTAGGGATTCTAAATAAAAATGGGTCAATATTCTGTGGGTGTCTGAAGTTAGCAAAACTTTAACATGGTCTGGAAGAACAAAGGAAAGATAGAAGTTATTTTCAAGGCTAATCTCTGATTCTTGTAGCTGAAAGTTAGCAATTACATACCCTGGGTAGGCCCCTGGGAACTCACAGGCAGCCCCCTTGCTCATACTCAACATTACAAGAGTTCTCTTGCATCCTCTGGAGTTCCATTGAAACATTTAAAAGCACTCAGAAAAGCAAAATGTGATGATCGGAATTGTGATGCCTCACTTTATTTGGTTTCCTATTCCATCCTCCCATAGCTGACAATGCAATTCCATTCATTAAACTATTACTCCTTTAAGCAATTACCATTCCTAGTCCCCCTCCTCTACTCTTACCAGAGGGCTGAGCCAGAATCTCAAGGCTCAGAGAGTCAGAAACCCTATTTCCAGTTCCAGACAGATGTTTGACTGGGGGGATATTTTTTGTTTAAAGACAAAAATTAAAAGAAAATTTAAAAAGCAAAGCCCCACATTTATTTCTGCCATGAGCTAGAACTTCATTTTCCTGACAGACAGTTGATAAGATTATTGCATAAAATACTGCTTTGCTCTTTATTTGCCCTTTATTTTGCTGCTGAGCCTTTCACTTAAATACTTTACCATTGCCTGGAAATAGGTCACAAGTCTCCAATTTTCAAGCTCTTTTTAGAGGGGGAGTACTAAATCCAGAACATAATTAAGCCTTCATTATTAAGAATATTTTCTTTTCAGAGACCCAGCAGGGTTTCCAGCATGCCAAAAATCCTGTTTGGACCTTTTCAGAGGGTAGCCAAGTAATTTGGCAGAAGATAAAAAAAACACAAGGAGCCAAAAGGACTAGAATATTTTTTCAATAATCAGCTGAATATAACTGATGATGATATAAATGAGGTGCTGGAGCAGGTCCAGAGAAGGGCAACGAAGCTGGTGAGGAGTCTGGAAAGCATGCCTTGTGAGGAGAGGCTGAGGGAATGGAACTGGGGTGGTTTAGTCTAGAGAAGAGGAGACCTTACTGCTCTCTACAGCCACCTAAAAGGAGGTTGTACGGGGCTGGTGTTGGTCTCTTCCCCCAAATTACTAATGATAAAATGAGAGGAAATGGCCTCAAGTTGAGTCAGGGGAGGTTTAGATTAGATACTAGGAAGAAATTCTTCACTGAGAGAGTGGTGAGGCACTGGAACAGGCTGCCCAGGGAGGTAGTGGAGTCGTCATCCCTGGAGGTATTTAAAAAACAAGTAGCTGTAGCACATGAAGCTATGGTCTAACGGATAGACAGATGTTAGGATGAAGGTTGGACTTGATGATCGTAGAGGTCCTTTCCAACCCTAATGATTCTATGATTCTAAAGAAACTGCAAACTATTATTGAATAAAGGAATTAAAAAATACATTTTGAAAAAGAAAGAAAAAAATTGATCTTTGAATTTAAACAATATGTACTGATCATCTCAGAAAGCATTCTGGATACTGCCTAAGACTTTCTATGAGATATTTGAAAACAATTCCCCAAAAGTGCAAAAATATCTTAAGATTTTGCAACAGTGGAAATACAAAGCAACCACAGGCCATGAACACCAATATTTACTGAATATGTATCTTGCCAAAGAATGTATATATCTTGGCACACATTATTATATTTTTTTCCAAAGGGAAAAGCCACACACAGATATCAAAAGGCAGCCACTTTGACTTTGATCACTCAGGCTGGAAATGTGTATGTCCCTTGATGGGGCAGCTTATATCACAGCAAGTCATTAAATGTAAGGAACTGATTTAATGAAAGCATTTCTACTTCCACTGCTATACTTTTGCCTGCCATTTGAATAGCTATGAGTTACTTTTCCTATACTCAGCTACTTCACCAGAGGACTCTTCTTGTAGAGCTGGCCTCTCCAGAAGCAGCAAGGTGTGCCCATCTTCTCTCTAGCACTGGACATGGCAAAGACCCTTTTTGGAAAGGCGAGTCTTCCAAGTGTGCTTAGCTTATTCTGATACATATACTGCTGTTCAGTCTTCTCAGGTCTGAAGCATTTATCATACAAAATATTAAATCAACATCATCAAGTTTAGCAAGCTAGGTTTAGAAAGCCAAGTTTACAGGGTCCTTTTTATATAAAAAGGATTATCTAAATCTAGAGTAAAAAAAAAAAAAAAAAGGAACAGAAAAGCATTTAACAATACTCATACTGAAAGGGTATCTTGGAATTAAAAGTTCCCCGTACCCAACTGTAAAAATCCATGAAAGTTTTCAAATAGTATTCCACCTTCTGGATCTGTGGAAACTCAAAGAGATGGCATCATTGACGGTATTGAACATGCAGGCTCAGCTCAAAGACTGCTAAAGCTTAAACGTCTACAAAAAGTCCAGTAATTCAGGTCTCACTTTTGAGTAACAGTAGTGCCTCAGTATTAGCATAGTGCTAATCAGGTCTATAGGTGTGTAGATAGTGCACAAGGTAAAGGAAAGTATTTGCAGAAGCACTGCAGTGTGAAATCCACATCCCAAATTCAGATAAATGTAATAACACAAGGTGAATGTCAACAAAGCCTGTTCCTTTTGTATCTAATATACATTATATAAACAGCAAATTTTTTAAGTGAAACAACACTATTTTCCTTTCAGTCATCCTTACAGCTTTCAACAAATGGCAAAAGACACGATTTAAGTTATACGAGCACAAAAGTTTTACAAGACAAATGATACAACTCATAATGCAGAGAAATAAATGCAAAAAAAGAGGATAGAACACATTTTCTGATACTCCACAAATATTCAGAGGAGGTTTAACACAAAATGGAATTTCTTCAGCAGCACTGATTAAACTCAAGATGAGGCAAGGATCTTCTTTACAAAGTAAAGGCACCAGCTCTTTGTAAACACTTATTCCTCTCACTTTAACTGAGAAAGCACTCAAAATATTCCATGGAGACAACCTGTGCAGTAGCTTTCCATTGCCTATAAATGCTTCACAGTAGAGATATCAAAGACCTTTCTCCTCCTCAGTGTGTTTAATAAACGTGTGGTTTTCTTCATTTTATCTAGTGGGAAACTTGTTAAATCTCCCCAGAAAAGTTACAATGAACCTGTAAGACAGTGTTTTCTTTTATTTGCCTTCTGATATCTATCAGGAAGTTTCAAGGCAAAAGAAATGTCAGATGCCAGTATGAAACACAGACATTTGCAGTCATCTCTTGTTTTCAGTATTGTGCTATAGACGGTTTCCCAGAAGGAACCATTGGCTTATATTAAAAAGAGATACATTTAAAAAAAAAAAATTTAAAAAAGGAACTTGTGAACATCCTCCAGCTGTGCAGCTACCTACCCTCTGACTTTTCAAATGTAGTAGCAAAGCCTGAGCAAGAAAAAGATTAGATACTTCTGATCATGATGACTGTACTTCAGGATTCCAGGTTTTTTTCAAGTATGCACCCTGAACGTACATGTCTCCCTAGCATCGAGAGTATTCACACAGTTTGCTACTAATGAAACTGCAAAACTTGAAACTATTAAAATAAATATTCCATACAAAGGTGAATTGTCTGCACCTTGGGCAAAATGAACTGGGCATCTTCATAGGTTTCCACCGCACAACTATCATCGATATCACTGAACACCTTTTACTACTCATACACACAAATCCAGTGATTACACTAATTAAATATCGCTCTGTATCCAACCAAACTTGTGCGTTTCTAAATCACCTGCTTTCAGCTTTATAAAGCCGACTGAGTTTTTAATGTAGTATTTTCAGGTTCTGCAGGACTGTCAACTGGTACCTGGAGGGGGGAAAAAAACAAGCAGGAATTAAGCTGTTATTCAGCAGAAGCTATTCCCAACCTCAGAATTCTTGGGTAATTATTAGGTTAGACTCCAACAGCATATGCATTTAATTAGCCAAATTAAGCATTTATAGAAAGCCCTATTTTCCCTTCTCTCCGTAATGGAACCACCCCTCCAAAAAAACCCAAAAACCAAAATAAAATACAATTAAAATAAAATAAAATAAAATATCCACCACACCACACCAACCCCACAGAATTGAGATTCTTAGTGTGAGTCTAAAGTACCTATTTACTGCATATAGATATTTATCACATGGAGATTAACCTACAGGTTTTTTTTCCATTGCATTTAAACAGAGTAGAGTCTTGATGATAAAGATCTGGAATACAAGTGCTATTATACCTTATTAACACAGGCAATAACATGGTAATATCAGGGCAAGGACTCCAGACTTTTGTTATATCCTGACTAATATAAATGAAGTTGTGTGATAATCTGGGCTAATTAACAAGGCAATAACGGAAACCAGACAAGTCATGGACCACTGCCTATAGTCAGCATGTACAACCCTGAGATAACCCTGACCCAAGCTGCTAAACCCACAGGATGCCGTACTGTGCACACACAGCTGCACTGGTTTCAGGTTCAAGTTAACTCATATAGCACCAGCTTAGAAGTTTCTGAACTTAGTGCAGCCACTAAATGCGCACCTGATCACAGATGATCAAAAGCTGCTGCATATGAAAGACATCTACACATTAAAAAGGAAAAAAAAAAAAGTGATGGATCTTGCAGTATCTGATTGCAGAAAGGTGTTTCATTATCTTGATCCAAATGATCAAAACACCCACAGCACTGAAAACAGTTTCCAATGCCAGCCTTATTTCTACTAGTAACTGTGATTATTTGGACAGGCTGCTGAAACAAGGTCTTGGAACCTCCTGAAGAGCAGAAAGTACTATACTCACTTATTCAAATTGAAAGGGTGCTCAGAAGAACAGACCAGGTCTTCATGTAGCACAGTACAGAAACTGCAGCATGACTTCTATTCATCAGACACTGACATCACTTAAGTGGTCTGCAGGTATTTTAAATAAAATCCATAGTCTATAGCACAGCTTCTTAACTCAACATATAAAAATGGCTTCACAATTTACAATGCTATCCACAAATATGAAAAAGCAAGACTCAAGCAATAAAATCAGAGATTAATGTCAGCCACTTAAAATTCACAAAAATCCAAGAGAACATATTTTATTCTTTTTCATGGGAGCTAAGGGGAGAAATAGATACCTGAGGGCAGCATCCCATGAAGCCCTGTTGCTCCAAAACAGCATGCAAACAGTCATATGTTTTTGTCATTTACTCTTTTGCTATTAATATGCCAACAGAAGCCAAGTGTTCAGTACAGTAATACAGTCATGGTAAAAGAGTCACCACTTACAGCTTTGACATCCAAATTCATAATCCCTGAATTTACATTGTGTCTTCGCAAATCTGATTTTATTAAGGCTGAAACAAACAGAAAAAAAAAAAATAGAGAAACCTGGTTCATAGCTTTGCAACGACATGCATTTCAAAGGAAATGTTTGTACAGTGCAAGCACGCAGAAGCTGCTTTCAGCACACATTCAAAATATCTATATTTACTCTTGCAGTTTGACCTTACTGACTGACAATTTGACCTTACTGACTGACAAAGCACATGCAGAAAATGACAATTTCTTTTAAACCATGAATACTTAAAGCAGAGCTTGATGGTTTTATCACTTTCAGTGCATTTTTAAGTACCTGCACGTGTAAATCACTGGTACAGTTCAGGAATACATCATCAGTTTCTTGCATTAGTTAAAAAATGCAAACCATCTCCATTTATGTATTTACTTTACTTTCCTACTCTGGAGACAGACATCTAGCCTCAAGTTCAAGATGTGACTCAAGAAATGGGTGACAGATGGCTGTCCATATTTTAGGAACATCATCCTTAAAACAACGAGTGTGCACACAGCAAGTATTTAAAGTGAAAAACAAACAAACAAACAAAAAAAACCACCACAAAACATGCACTTAATTCTGTAAGCCCAGACAAAAAGCCACATATCTGAATCTTAGGTGCTTAAGACATCTAAAAGCTACCCAGAAATTCACTATCTCAAAAAATCCTCCATATTTTTACATTAAAGAGAAATCATTGCTTACATTTCTGAATAATTACCTGTTAAAATAATGCCCACAAAAATCCAAGCACAAAGAAAGATGTTTCCTTCACGAGGACTGTAGTCTGTTGTGAGTTTTCCTTGAACAAGCGTAAAGACAATTCCAAATATCTATAAACAAGCAAGTCACTTCATCAGGATCACAGAGAAAAAAAAGTCATCACTCTATTTTACAAAGTGTCAAATTAAAAAAAAAACAAACAAAAAACAAAACACACAAAAACAGCCAACACACAACCAAACCAAAAATGACAACAGAGACTTAGCAGACAAGTCTAAGAAAACTTTCTTAGGTTTGAGCAGAGTGGTCTCCCTAACCATTACTTCACTTGAAAACCAAAATTAAATAACCTGTGCTGATGCATTAAGGAGACCTGAGGAAGTGCCTTCAGACTCTGGGTATGTAATTTCCACAGCAAATTCAAACCCAAGTGGGAGATAGCCAGTCATGAAAAACCTGTTGAAGAGAAGAGTAAGAGGATGATATGTGTGGCCTTCACCTATTACTACACCTAAGAAAAATAAAACATAAATACATGGTATCATGAATTATCTGGGATTGTGAACTGTCTGTTTTCAAGACTTAACACGATTCAATACTTGCTTTGTCTGCTTCACTCCCTCAAACTCATCCAACAATTTTAGACATACATTTCTCTTTTTAGGACAAAGATGTTTTAACATATTTGTTCTGTTTCCCATAACCACCTGAACTCTGCTCTGTACATACGAAACAACCTCCTCTGACCGGTCCACAAGCCACTCCATAATTGAAAGACAATTACTTTCAAATGAAAGACATACACAAACATCATCATTTGATCAGCCAAAACATCCATGCTGGACAACAGAGAGACCATCAGTAGGACTGAGGCTGAACACTGGAATGTCTGGTAAAAGCAGTTGCAGAAGAAGCTGAGGGGACCAACAGGTGACAGGAAGAACAGTGGATGAATACAGGTGAGGTTGATTGATTTTTAAGCTCAAACTCTCAGGACATTTCCAGCTCTACCTTGACGGCCATGTCTGGATACAGCACTATTCTCCCAGCACCTTTGGAGGCTTTTAGATTGTATATCTATGAGAAGTGCTTATGCTCTTCTGAGTGAAAAAAGCACCCAGCAAGTTCCTTGGGCTATTAAAACACAGATTAAGCAAAACGCACAGAAGCCAGTCTTCTTAGATTGACTCAAACTCTAATCACTTATCCACTGGTCAACAGAAAGATTCAACTTTACTTCAGACAGCTTTTTTAACTGGAACCAAACAGACTGACCACATACAGACTTCCATTAGATCCATAAAAATGTTAAATGAATTTCACTGAAAAGTGAGTTATTTTAGATTTATTCTGAAGTAACAAAAGGTGAAACCTTAGTAATCCCTAGCTGTACTGGGAGCTACAGGCATAAGTTGAGAGCATGGCAACAGAATTTATAGTAGAATCAATTAGTTAAAAGAAATATTGTTAAATATTGTTTCTGAACAGTACTGCAGTAAGTGCTCTAGTCCTTTTTAATTGCTCACCCAAGTACTCCTCCAGTCACGAAGACTATTATCAGGTATCTGAGGTCCAGGGTGAAAGTAAATACCAGCAATCCAATGAAAGAGAGAATGTAAACAATCAAAGTAGTTTGCCTGCAACCCAAGAAAAAAAAAACACCACAACACAGAAACAAACAAACAACAACAACAAAAAAACAAAATAAAACCATTGTTAATGTAAGATTATATAACGCTGAAGTATGGAAGAGTAACATAAACATTACTTGCTAAGAACTGGCATTCTGCAGCTATAAAGTTTGCTTCATGTAAGTCTGACTCAAACATATCATGCAATGAGAACCTATCCCTTCCTGAACTCCTTACTGCCTCAGTTATATGGCTGCTTCTCTCAAGGCTAGGGAGACTTACTCAAACTCTCCAAGAGCAGACAATCACATCAGCTACTATTACCTTAAGACTACTTTAGTCATCCCCCATGTTGTATCTCTTGGCATTCTGCAGCACAACCCATTATACAATACATCAATACATCAGCAGCCAAATCGAACTCTATTATAGCAATAAAAGTCAGCCTAAGAGGCAAGTCAGATCGCATTACAATGTTCTATTTATTTTAAATGTGGAATAAGGGATGTCATCCAAAATATTAAAGCACATATCACTGATAAATAAGCCAAAACACATGCAGAAACAAAGGCAATCTACAGCATTAACATCCATTAAGTTGCTAGAGTTCTTGCACATAATTTACAGAGTCATAGGGGAGAACTACTCCACTGCAAGCCATGCTCCAGGGCACTGCTCACTCCTGTTGGGCACCACACCACAGGTGATGAACCTCAGAGCTTCTAACCAAGAACAGAATTCTGCTCCATAGTCATCCCTTAAATTAAAGTAAATGGTATGCTTATTAATAGGGCCAGGAGTAATAGGGGGGCAGGGGTGGGGGGAAGAGAGAGAGAAAGAATCCATCAACTGCTCAACTTCATGCTTTTCCTAGGAGGACAAGCCCACTGGGCCACCTGGCCACTGTAAGCAGGACATGTGCCTTCCTTGTTAGCCTTATGCTCCTGAAGAGACAGGAGTAGATAGAAAACTCTCTTGCATCTTTGCATTCTCCTCTTTGATTTCTTTTGGCCAAGAACCAGTAAGAGTCTCAAGTTTTTGCTCTAGCCTCAGAAACTAGTCCCAACCAAGGCTCCTAAAATGCAGTTCATCCCTGATCTTTTATCATCAGTTCACTTCAGCCCTTACATTGCAGTATTTTTCTAATGGAATTGCATTGCTCTCCTACCCCTAGCCCCATACATGCCTCTCCACACTTACTTGTATGTTTTAGTGTAATCCAGCCACAAACCACAAATAATCGAACCCACCATTCCTGCCACCACCAGTGTCAAGCCAATTCTCCCAGCGTTCACTTCTTCTCCCTTTCAACAAATATTTATATGGTGCTCATTAATAACTTGCTTCCACTCAATCAAGTTCAGACCTCTTGGCAGTCATAAGAGTAAACAAACACTCCTATGACTCCCACAGCTGTATGGCGCAAGAAACTGTATAAAGGAAACCAAATGCCTGAGCACACTTAACACCTACAGAGTAATAAACATCACCTCTGCAAATGTACAGTTAAATGTTAAAAAAAAAAAAAAACCACCACAAACTAAAAAACACCAAGAAGATCCAAGAAACTTACCTCATAATGAGTTACTATCATCTGGTTTAACAGTGTGGAGACAGAATAAAATGCCCCAGTCATAATACCTGTAGTACCAAAAGAAAAGCTTCAGTCACTCTTAAGTGTAGCCATGAAGATCTGCTACTTTAAAGAGTTAATCTTCTGACATTTAAGACTCACATCAGAGGCAAAACCTTTTATCTGCCAGGTAAAATCTCTTCACAAGACCTACAAATGGTATTTTGAATCCCAACAGATTTTCCAGCACTGGCTGATGAGTAAATAAAAATTTGACACTCCCTCCCCCATAAAAAAAACACCACCAACAACTAAAACTCAATGCCCTTTCAGCAGACATCTGAACTGTTCTGCCAGAGTACAGCTGGACTACACCACTTACCATAACTGATCAGCAAAAGTACAAATGGAATATTTTTGAACAAATTAATAATCGATTGCTTGTAGGAGTAATCCTCGGGAGGGACAGTTTGCAGGACTGCTTGAGAGTGACTGGGAGGGTATTTGGGCTTTTCTTCAAACACTGGGGAAAAAGAAGGAACAATTTTTATTTGCCTTTATTGGACTAATACTTTTTCTTTTTGAAGTGTTTCAGTTTGGTGAATTTCAGAAGATTAACTTGTGGGTTCTAAGACTTCCATTAAAAAATATTCTAATTTTCTCATAAAAAAACCAAAAATCAAGTCGCAGACATAAAACATATGCTCATTATTTGGTCACATCTGACCATGGCCAACATAAGGTCAAAGACAGACTCCATCTGCAATGTGTCTAGACCTCTGTATCTGAACTGTAAGATTAACAGGGAAAATTCACCTTATACCATAATTGTGGCAAAAAGCCTAAGTGAACTAAAATTTCTGGGAGAGGTCGTGTCACATGAAGCACAACATACAGTAAACTGGTTGTCACTTAACCCTGGCCCAACAGGTAAATGAACACAAGTAAACTGGACGAAATGTAACCTCAGCTATTTTGAGCAGTCAGATGCTTTACGCGAGATGATGTAAACACGCCCTATGGTCACCATTTAAATTACAGGAACGGATCACTTACCAACTCCTGTTAAGAAGAACAAAAGCGTGGACACTATTGCTGTTCCATAGAACATGATGCTGATGTTATGTGCCATGAGATCAATATCATTAGGTGTATTTGGAACCAAAACAGGTGGCAATAAAAAGCCAATTGCAGTGCCAAGCTGTAAAGCAAGGAAAGAAAACAAAAAAATCATCAGAAGTGAAAAGCCCCACCAGGCAGGAGTCAGAATTGATGTTGTAATAAGTATTAATAAAACTATGAAGGTAAAGTGTTCCTTTAGTATCATACTTCTGAGCCAACTGCTCTCAAAGACATTTCACATGTCAGGTTTTCCATAAATCAGGTTTTAACTTTTTCATTTCTAAATTAAACTACAATACTACACCTAGTATATAGCACATTTAACAATGAAGCATTAAGGAAGTCTTTTAGCAGAAGAATCTTTCACAGGAAAATACTGTGCATGCACTTAAATTTTTATCACTCATCCTGCAACTAAAGACCTAGAGATAACAGAAGACTCCAGCTACTCTTGTAGAAATGCTTTTCTCTTTTTCTCGATCAAAACACTCTACTTGACGTCACCATCCTGCCACCACAGTAATAAAGACAGACGCACAACGTTTATTGCTCAACTGATAAAGCAGAGAAGAGAAAGAGAAAAGGATCATCTTTATTAAGAAACACAAACCCAAAACCTCAATCTGCAATTATTGCTAAGGAAATAAGGAAAATAAAATTAAATTAAAAAAAAAAAATCCACAAAATAAAGTAGTAGTGGGTTTGTATCTGGAGTAAATTACAACATAGCAACTGATTTTGTATTAAAAAAAAGAGACAAAATAACAGAATTGAAATTTTGGGTTTATATATAAAGCATATTAAAACGTGAAGAAGCAACAGTCTTAAACTGCTCTCCAGTTTATCTCTGCAGATCCTCCAAAACTAAACTGAATTTTAAAGTGTTAGAACACTTTTTTTTTTTTTTTTAAACCTAAAAAATCTGTATCTATTTCAGGTAAAAAAAAAAAAAGAAAAATAAAAGAAAAAGAAAAAGAAAAAAAAAAAGAGCACCACTCAACACTCAGAAAGTACTCAAATTAAAGGTGTGCCGACGTGCTTACAACATGCCCTTCGTGCATATGTCAAATGAGAGTTTTGCTGCCTTCCCCACGCCCAGACCATCAGATGTACACAGCATCCAGTGCTCACCTGAACAATGTCTCTTTTTATCCTCACCCTTTAGTATACGAACACTACGAACATGAATTCAGTACACAAATTACTCTTATTCTTAAGGTACGTGCGTTCCTCCCTCACTATTAGTCAATACATTACCCACAAAATTCCAAGAAAGCCACGTGACAGCAATTTTCACCTTTTACATCTAGAGAAGTTAAGGCCAGAGGATCAAGAGTTCCAGTGAGTCTGATGTGCCCAGTTTAAGAGGCTAAGTACTTCTGGAAATCTGGCACTTCTAACAATCCTTGACAGGTACATAGCTGTGTTCCCCATTATTTGTATTTCAACTGCAAAAGATTAGTATCTCAAGAAATAATAGGTGCAATCTGATTTTATATAACTACTCTCTCTCCCCAGCCTGGGGTCCCAGTCCTATTTGTTGTAGCTCTGAAGTTATGTGAAGTATCGGATAAAAAAAAAAATTTAAAAATAATGGATGATTGACAGCCTGGTTGGTTACAGCAACTTGATGCTGTCACATAGTTCACCTTGTGCAATTAAACAAGTACAGCAAGACAGTATCATAATGCATACGCAGAAGTGAACTGCATTGGGATGTACAGACAACACTAAATCTAGCTTCCAAATGCCTAATTTGTCATTTCACTTCTACCTTTTGATAGTTTGGGGTTTTTTAAGAAAGCAAAAAAGGGTAACAGAGAAATTCTAGTGTTTGATACCATATCAGTCTTCATGGGTCAACAAGCAGGACTGAGATCTTAAGCACCCAGCTTTGAGCAAGCAGGGTACAGCATAGCTGCAGAATAGTCCATTATCCTTTGCACCAGACTGACAGAGGGAGAGGACACATACTCTGTCAGTGTGTTTGACAAGTGTTTCCCTGGCAGAGGGCTATCCAGCATGTTAGCATGCTAAGGTCAGCCCTAGCTTCTGAAGAATAATACGTTCTCAAAATAACCAAGGTTTATTTTGTTCACACCTCTGCTCCTGTTTTCCTTGTCCATCCTTCTTGTGGTTCCCATCCGCACAATCCCTGCACGCCTTCTCCTGTCCTGCACAGCTTCAACCCCCACATCTCAGCATCCGAGAGAAGCACCAGTTTCAGACTCCAAATTGTATCCTTGGCATTGTACTGCAGAACTGAAACCCCAGTAATTCCGTATTACTGGGAGGACTGCTGCATGTTAGGAAGAGAGGAAATTTAGCTGCCAAAGAAACCTTTAACCTGGTTCCAGGATGCATGTGCAGTATTTTTGCTCAACTGCTGCAACAATTAACCAACAACCCCCATAGTCTTCAGTCCAAAAGAGACAAATGACTTGTCCACTAGATGACTTCAATGAAAAAAAAAAAAAAAGTTTTGAAAAAGCATTGGGAAAACTATAAACAGACAGGTATGAGCTAATGAGCAACCCTAACTGTAAATATGTAACACTAATATTACTGCTGTAATAATCCAAAGTGCGTGAACATAAAATCATTAGACTCACATGAGGAAAAATAAATCCCCTGTTACCTTGATCAACCTCTACATAATGATCTCAGCCTGCAACAGTGATGTTAACTGGAATCTTAATGTTTTGTTGCAACAAAAAAGCAGGGACAGTGTCAGAGGGTGAGAACAAGGATATGGCAGGGGAAAACAAAACAGCTTCACGCATCTTTTCAGATACACCTGTTCTAGTTCTCTGAAACTGGCTGGAACTGTGGAGCTTAAGAAAAATCTGCAACTAAGTTATCAGCTTCCCACCATCACATGAAAAATCACAGTCTTACAAGAAACTTTGTAAGTCACCAGGGCATTGATTACTGGCAGTTAATGATTCAAGGACATATTTTTAAAAGCTGGAACTAATCTATGTCGGCATTAGGGCTCTCCATGAGGTTCACATACTTCACCCCCTGCAGCCAGGAGTGGGATTCAGTCAAATGAATGCTGCCAAATGCAAGAGACAAGATGCTGACTGCAAGAGGAAGAAAACGCTGAGCAGGACAACTTCTGCGAATGGTACCGACTGACGTACTCCAGACAGCTGACAGAAGCATTGCAAGCTACACATTGCCACACAGCCACAGGCCTGCAAAACACAGCTGGCCGAGGAGGGTGGGACACAACATCACCTCCACGCCTGTCCCCCCATTCAGTTACTTCTCTCTCCCATAACCATTTCTTGGAGAATGCTTTTTCCTCCCCACTTAAACGACTTATTTTTTTAAATCAATGCCACACCCCACTCCAAGGAAGCGCACTTCTCCAAATCCTCCCTCACCTCCCTCTGCCCCTACCTGGTTACCCAGCACAGCCACGGCGCAGGCGGTGGAGACCTCGGTGGGGCCGAACCAGACGGAGGCGATGCGTGAGGGCAGCCCCAGGATGAAGACCTGAGCGACGGCGCAGACGGCCTGGGCGGCCAGGGTGAGGGGGTACCGGTCGGGGGCCAGGCTGGCACACTTGAGCCAGGCACCCAGGGCGTTGAGGCCGGCGCCCAGCAGGGCGGTGAGGCGCAGGCCGCGGGCGTCCAGCAGCCAGGTGGCGGGCAAGATGAGCGGCACGTAGGCCACCATGTAGACCATGGAGAGCCAGTCTATCTGCGTGTAGGAGACGCCGTAGAAACCGGCAAAGACGTTGCTAAGGATGCTGTACTGGATCCACTGGAAAGCGTTCACCAGCGAGTAGCAGCTGAAGACGGCCAGAACCACCAGCCGCCGCCGCGACAGGCGCGTCTCCAGCCGCCCGCCGCCCACCGCCAGCATGGCCTCAGCCTCCGTCGCCCGCTCCCCGCCGCCCGCCGGGGCCGCCCGCCCGCCGTCCTCCGCCTCCTTGCCAGGGAGGAAGCCGTTGCAGCGCTGCAGCGGGGGCACGGTAGCGGCCGCCGGCATCTCCCCGCTCTCGTTCTCCCCTTCCGCCTCCTCCTCGCCGCCCCCGCCGTCCTCCACCATCTCGGCCGTCTCCCCACCCAGCTTCCCTGCTAGTGCCGGCGGCAGCACTTCAGCCCGACTCTGCCTGGCAAGGACACCCGGATCGAGCTCACCCTTCTGCCGCCCAAACCACGCCACCGCCCCGGGGCCGGGTCAGGCCCCGCCCCCCCCGGGCCAGGCCCCGCCATCCCCGCTCGGCCCAGCCCAGGGAGGCGGAGTGGGAGGCAGCCCTGGGGAATGGCGATGACAGGGTGGTACTGATGGCCGGGAGTGGTTTTAAAAGTCCGTTGCAGCAGCCCCCTTTGTGGTGGAGTTGTTGGGCGTGTGTGTATGTGTATATACACACATTAAAATACATATATAAATAAATATATTTATTTTATATGGATTTATTATCTAAATATATACAGGTGTTTTATTCTATTTTTTTAACAATATATATCTCATAGAATGGTAGGGGTTGGAGGGACCTCTGGAGATCATCGAGTCCAACCCCGTTGCCAGCACAGGAGCTCCCAGGGTGGGTTGCACAGGAATGTGTCCAGGTGGGTTCTGAGAGTCTCCAGAGGAGACTCTACAACTTCTCTGGGCAGCCTATTCCAGTGCTCTGTCACCCTCACAGTTAGGAAGTTTCTCCTTTTGTTTAAGTGGAAATTCCTGTGTTCCAGTTTGTGTCCATTGTCCCCTTACTGGGCACCACTGAAAAGAAACTGGCCCCATCCTCTGAATCCCCACCCTTTAGATATTTATAAACATTGATAAGACTCCCTCTCAGTCTTCTCCAGACTAAACAGCCCCATGTCTCTCAGTCTTTCCTCTAAAGAGAGATACTCCAGCCCCCTAATCATCTTTGCAGCCCTCTGTTGGACTCTCTCGAGTAGGTCCCTGTCTCTCTTGAACTTGGAAGCCCAGAACTGGACTCAATACTCCAGATGCAGCCTTGCTAGGGTAGAATAGAGGGGGAGAAGAACCTCTCTTGATGAGCTGGTGACACTCTTCTTAATGCACCCCAGGTTACCATTGGCCTATATATAAAAACAAACTTCTTACAATCTTTTAAACTGAACCTATAAAGGCTGTCCGCACAGGTGACTGAGAAGCGTAAGGAGACAGGAAAGATGTAAATAATCCGCGCAACATCCCCAAGGAAGGAGCAGCATAATCTCATTCCCGTAACTGCATTCTTGGCTGGTGTGTGCTGCACAGGCAAGGCTGAGAGGTCAGAGACCTGGCTTGGCAGCTCGACCCGTGCCTCCGTGCCATCTGTGCTATGGTCACACAGGTCACATTGCTCCCAGCACGTTCAGGGGAAACCACTGGCCTTCCCCTGCAATAGCAGATTTGTCTCTTCGCAGGGGCAGTGCAGAGAAATGTACTGATGTGACAAGAGACGGATGCACAGAGACAGAGGCGTGAATTGCAGCAGAATGTGGCCAGGGCGTGTGCATCCACCCCAGACCTTCATTGTCTCTAGAGCCGCAGGCAAGAAACATTCCTTGTTTCCACTCGACCTCTGAAATTTGATTTGACACATACCCCAGAAAAACTGGCCGTCTGTCTCGTGTGTGGAAGTGGTGAGATACAACTTCAGTAAGCAATCTTCCCTCAAACACTGCTCAGTACATGTCTGCATAGGAGCAGTACCTGGCAGCCCCAGTCACAGTTTGTAATTCTGCTGCTGCAGACACTGTACCCTAATAAAAAGACAGATTGTTCTCCAAAGAGCATTAGGAAAATACAGAAATATTTAAGTTTGTTAATAAAATTAGAAGCATTTTACTGGCCTCTGTGGGAAATCTTTTGGCATGTTTTCAGCAAAATAATACACCGCACATTGTTCATGGATGTCAGAGCCTAATCTGATCTGTGTCTGTATGGTAGATGTGCTTAGCCCCCAGTCTTAACTTTCCTGACTAATTATTAGTTAGTATTTTACTCAAGGATTAGGTGATCTATGTAAGCCACAGTTCCTGATCTTATTTACAGCATGAATAATAATATAAGCATATGCTTCAAAAATATTAATTTGGCTATACTTGTTTTCCCTGAGCACTTAGCTGAGTAATGGTAGTGATGATTGCAGGCACCATGGACTACTGGAAGTGAATCTTGAATTTGCAGGTCACAGGTGTGTTAGGAATCTGCTTTTTAAAAATAAAGTCATCTATGTCAGATTCAGGCCCTTCTTGCCTCTTCCATTCATAACAAGAAAAAGTCTTCATTTATTTTTCCTGGTCTTGTGTAAAATCAGATTCTGGGTAATTCTTCTCTGCTACGTGCTGTAGTAATGCAACCTTTGATCAAAACAGGACTTCGAGAGGAAGAAGTATAGTAGGAACTGAAAAAAAAACTCCCAACATTATCAAAGCAACAGAATAGCTGGCTTTCACTTTAGGAACATATGTCCATGTTACACATCGGTAAAAATATTCTGAGAACAGACCTGAGATGGTAAAAATGTTCTGAGAACAGACCTGAGACTGTCTGCACTAGTACTCCCAGCCCTGCCCATTCATAGTTACTGGGACCCAGTCATCCACACTGCTTAACTGCTGCAGCAATTCCTAGCACAGGCCATGCATTGGCTGGGGGGCCAGGGAAAAATCCATGATACTTTATTTGGGTCATACAGATGTGGCATTCTTCTTGTTCTTTTGGAATAAGGTGTAATTTCATTTAATGTAACATTTTCTCACGTTGAATTCTGGATAACCTCAAAATCCATCCAAAGATAACATCTATTCCTTAAAGACAGAGGAAAATGGGTTTCATTCTTACCTCGTTCTTCCTTTTCCTACTGTTACACCCTTGGCTCCATCCAGTAGGCAGAGATGCTGCCAGCTAATACCCTCAGCAAGAGTTTCCAATTCAGCCTGTTGTGGAATGGCTGGCACACCTTGGGTTTCACTGCCACAGCACCTGCAGAGCATCGTCTCCTCTAACCGCCTGATGGTTCAGCACACAGAGTATCATCTGCTTGCTGCACAGGGATCCTGCATGGAAGAAATAACTAGCATCAGTGAACTATAGAGAAAAAGAGGCTAAGCCTGGCAGTGGAAGGAGCACCTGGACAAAAGCTACCATAAGGAGTGGAGACTTTTTCCAGAAAGAGGTAAGTTTATTTTACAATAGATCAACACAAAGCCAAATCCACCTTTGCTGCAGCTGCACTGATCTTGGTGAAATAAAACCAGGTTGATTGTGATGAGGTACAATCAATACAATTCCATTTTTGGGGATGTTTATTTCCAGAAGTACCTTCCTAAAAAGGAAAGGAAAAGGTAAACCAAGTAGACAGCATCAAAGCAAAGCTTTGATACTAATCTCCTGACTTTTTACACTGCTGTATTTCACAGGTTTTGCAAATATTACTTCTGATTTACATCCATTTGTATCAGAAGCAGGGTCAAGGATGTAGTTGCCCAGCAACAGAAAGTTATCCCATGAGAAAAATTCAATGCAGGAATTCAATTAAAACACACATCCTTGGATTTTTACATTTTCTGGACAATTTATTAGGCTAAAATCAGAACACTGATGTTAAGATCTAGAGCACAAGTTTAGCTTAAATCTGCTGCTGCCTTTTTCAGTCTATCCTCTAACTGAAAATATAGGCTCTCCTGAATATTCCTGTTAGTGACAGAGACAGAAATTGCTTATGTATACCCAAATGGTAACAAAGTTGTTTTCCTTCATGCTGTGAAAAGGCTAAAATATGTGTTATGTATCAGACAGTCACTGGGAAGTAGCTGTTACTTCTTTACTCCACAGCAGTTATTTTCTGGTGCCCAATTTCCAAGTCAGCACTCAAAGTTTTAGGCTGAAGAAAGTTAAAAAGCAATTAGAAATGCAGTATCCTTATTCTAGTGGTGTTATAATTCCTCCTGTAGCCTATGTTCCATTGAAAGAACAATGTATTTTCACAACTACCTCCAAACTTCAATTTTATCTTGAAGATAATGCCATCTTTGTACAAAAAAATGGCTCAGAGGGTGTCTGTTTGTTTCAGATCAGGGAATTTAACAAAATAAAAGAAACCCAGCTATAGAACGATTCGTTCAGGGTGTAGTTAGCTTTTCTACACTTCTAGTTGGATTATTTTAGTGGTACCAGTTTCTAGTTATGTCCTTCTTCCAAATGGTATCTAAGCCACCCCCCAAAAACCACCCCACAAGTCAATTAATCTTTTTAAAACTTGAGCCCAAGGGATGGAATCTGAAATGAACAATGTAGAGTGTTGCCAAAATAACAAAATTTCTAAGATAAACCCAGAATTTTTATGCACAGCAGGCACACAGTTAGGACTTACAGATTTTATCTTTTTCTTTTAATGTTTTAAACCATATACTTCAGTCTCAATAACAACAAAACAAAACCAACCAACCAAACAAACAAAACAAAAAAACCAAACAGAAACCAAACCAAACAGAAACAAAACAAAACAAAAAAACACACACACACAAAAACCACACAAAAAAACCCCAACCAAACAAAAAGCCCCCACATTATTTTATAATGCATTTAACTCTTGGATATGATTTTCATTATGAAAGTTGAAATTTTGATACAGAGAAAACCTACATGGTATGAGTGCACCAGGTATTTGTCTTCCAGACAAGTTGATTAAGCAAAAAAACTAGAGCAGCTTAAGAAAGGGATTTCAGAACAAAAGGTCTGAAATTCCAGCTGAGCTAGCAATGAGCTATTTTAGCAGGATATTAAACAAACCTCAATAAGCTGGACTTGAAAGAAAGTAGTTGGAGACCCACATGTTTAAATTTCTTGATTGAAAGCTACTAGAGAATACAGGGGAAAATGTAAACATCCTCTTCCTCCTATACAGTCCTCATTCCATCAACATTTGCCCACTCTCCCCACAAGGTAAAGCCATAATCCCATATGGGGAATGAGCACTCTCAACATAGTAACTGAAATTCCTTTGTAGCTCCAGGTGTTTTCTGGCCACCTCAGTTTTGGAATAAGATTGCCCACAGTAGACATGTTTGCCAGTGACCTGGATTTAATTTTTTGATGTGCTGTCAGGAATACAGAAGTATCCTCTTAAGTATCAGAGAAATGTTCTGAATTTTGAAATATGAGTAATGAATTTCTCTATTGTAAACTATAGAAATATGTGCTCTGGGTGTCTCAATACATATAAAAGATGCAAAAATGTACATCTGGTCCTTCTGTTAGGCTGCCATCTGGTTTTCCTTTTGTAGTTAGCTATCAATTTTATATACATAATGGAATTTTACCCCCGAGTTTCTCACCAAAGCAAGGGGGACGTGGAAATTACATACACAAAATAAATTTTGTATAGAAGAGAAATAATCATGTAAACAAATACAGTAGGTAAAATTTGTTGGGTTCTTATTTGCCAAGACTAACAGACTCTTCATATATTACAAAAAAAAGTCACTTCTATCCGAATCCTTTATACACAGTAAGTCTGTATGCTCACAAAAATTAATAAAAGGCATGATATGCAGAAGAACTGATTTGGATGAACATTCTCATTTTTGACAAGCACTCTTTCACTCAAAGGTTGGTTAACTCTGAGGAAAAACTTTGAGGCATTTTTGTTGTTACTTCACAAACTCCTTCCCCTGATAGGCCTTTCACCACAGCAATGTGCTGGCAGACAATCCTGGTCTTCTTGGGTTAATTTCTTTCCTAAAAGATAATCAACAAAGCTGTTTTGTGAGAGACATCTCATGACATGAGTGGCATCAACCTGGCCCATCAAAGGACCACAGGATAGAAGTGACTAGAGAAGCTATGCAGGCACAGCCAGCTGCTTCTGAGCAAGTTGGCTTGGTTCACCTATAGCCCAAGAGACTGCTAGGAACTGCAGTTCATCCCATCCTAAACATTACACAGGGGAGATATTGCAGGTTTCCACTAACACAACCAATTTACCAACTCAATAAGAATTCAGTAACGTGAAAGGAACTGCTTCCTACGAGTTTTGTCTACAGTGGGATTCCATGGGACTGACTCAGATGTAGCCTTCTATGCATGCAGAATGTCTACTGATAGCTCCTGCTCCCTGCCCGATCTGCATAGGAATCTACATCAATGTTGGAGCACCTAGCTGGTGAAACCACCATTCAGAGCAATGAGGATAAAATGTCCTCTCCAATTCTAGGAGGTCTCAGATAATACTTGTAGCAATTTAAAGCACTAG
Source organism: Megaceryle torquata (assembly GCA_024611175.1). Taxonomy (NCBI): domain Eukaryota; kingdom Metazoa; phylum Chordata; class Aves; order Coraciiformes; family Cerylidae; genus Megaceryle; species Megaceryle torquata. The sequence goes on from JANIJG010020890.1 coordinate 26,543, forward strand.
AGTTATGGAAAAAAAACCCCATAATGTAACTGAAATTTTCCAACTCTCTTTCACTATCAGATTCTGTGCAACCTACCTGCCTGCTCCATGCGCACAACATCCTTTGAAAATCAAATTGAAAGGGCATGTGAATTTGGAGCCATTAAGAGCCTAGTATGAAAATGAGCTTATATTTTAGAGACAGATTGCTCACCCACACTTGAGAAATGTTGCTACTTTTACTAATGAGGAAAACCAAATATTTAGTAACAGCTTGAAGTTCTCCATTTCTCTCTGAATTTTTCTCTCTGAATCTCTCAATTCTCTCTGAAATCTCCATTTCTCTCAGCAGGAAAAGAGCCATATTCTTTTTAAAGGTCTATGTCCATTAGATGGAGAAAATGTTGGCTGACCTCAGCTTAACTAAAATTCAGCAGGATTTTTTTTTTGTTTAGACTGAATAACAATAAAAGATGCCTGCCCAAGACCCTGGCTGTGACAGCACATTATGGAAAATGCATTAACATTCCACTATTGTTAATCATTTTAACAGGAAGTCAGGCAGACAGACACAAAGAGGGACTCTCCTTGTTGGAGCTCCTGTGGGGGGAAAGCACTCCAAGTCTTCTCTAAGGACCTTTTCAAACAGTTGTCTTTTGCAGGACACCTAGCAAGATACAAACTCTTTCAGATTACCTACAAACCCAGAATCTCTCACAAAAATTCCCTCCCTTTTATTATCAGGAGAGACGGGCCTAGTCCCTGTCAGCCATGCCATTACAGCCACAGACACTATTCAACACCGTGCCCAGCTTCTGATGGCACTGCTGGTAACAGAAGAGACTCAGCACCTCCAGCACTCACCCAACACCTGACATCCCCAAGATGTCCATGAATACATTCATCAGTGTGTTTTATTTGAGCAATAGTTATGTCAGCTCAACAGCTGAAGTGTTGACTTACAAATTGTTTCTCTATCTTGTGAGATCCCTGTGGTTCTTATGTATATATAGAATCATTTAGGTTGTAAAAGACCTTTAAGATCATCAAGTCCAACCACTAACCTAACACTACCAAATCCACCACCAAAACACGTCCCTAAGTGAGACATCTACCCATCTTTTAAATACCTCCAGGGACAGTGAATTCAACCACTGCCCTGGGAAGCTTGTTTCGAAGGCTGTTCCAAATTTTCACGGTCTTTCAGTGAAAACATTTTTATTAATGTCCAATCTAAACCTCCCATGGCACAAATTGAGACCATTTCCTCTCCTCCTATCACTTGTTACTTGGGAAAAGAGACCAACACCCACGACACCCACCCATATAGAATTACAGAATGTTAGGGATTGAAAGGGACCTTTGGAGATCATCAAGTCCAACCCTGACAGAGCACATATATGTATATTAATTAAAAAAAAAAAAAATAAGGCCAGGCCATTAAAAAAGAACTTATGTAAATGTTGCATAGCACTAAGGCTCTTAAAGTGCATGAACTTGAGAGAGAGTACAGGAAAAGGATTTTAAAGGAGCATAAATGTAGGGACTAATCTACATGATTTTGACTATAGCTCTTTGTTTAGAGCAAGGGACAGGGAATCAGTCTCCAAGCAAATGTTGTCCAGTGGAATCTGTTTAATTAACTTCTCTTGCTGGTGCAGCCAGGAAAATAAACAAGACAGAATAGGCCATGAGGTCAGTCTCACTACAGCAATCAATATAGGAACAAGCAAAATATGTACTGTCTCTGCCAGAATGGCATTCAGACTGTTTAAACCTCTGGAGGTAATCCTGTATTTCCAATGAACTGCAAACACAGGCTGAACAGAGTATTTATAACCCTTAAGACCTTAGACAGTAACAAAAGCTTATAGCCTTTAAAAACTTTAGGAGAGGAATGAAGAGGAAATAACCTGGATTCTGAGAGTAATTCTGATTTGGGTGCTTACTTCTCTCCACTGACTGTACAACAACCCTGAGCATGGGCTCCTGGGAGCTATGCACAGGACAGGATGTTGGATGCCAGAAAGTAGACTCAGAAAGCTGCTGGAAAGACATGGGTTAGTCTAACACACTGGTGAAAGCACAGTCACAATCAGTCTGGCAGCTTGGGATCACTGTGCTCAAACATCCCAGTGTCCCTTCTCCCAGCCTAAATGCATGGATAGGGAGAGCTCATTATTGCCTCCTTTTACTTACGCACACTTAACACACTCTGTGACTCTCCTGTCAGCTCAGATCCTCACAGGGTAAATGTCTGAGTGCTGGAAGCAAAAAGACTTTGTGCCTCCATCAGGCCAGAGGGAGGTGATGGAGCAGCCAGAGCCTGGGGCAAGAGCAGAGCTGGGCAGTGTCTGGATGGATGGTGGTGAAGGTGAAGCTCCCACCACTCCCTGACAAGGGGTTGGTTTGTGAGAGGTTGCATTTTTGAGAGACCAAAGTTATTACACATTTGGGAAACTTCCTTTGATTTATAAACACCACACCTTTTCACTGTGAATTTCATACTGAGCTTTCAGTTAAGAAGTGTTGAAATGTTTGGGTTAACCTGGGAAATAGTGAAAAAAAACATAAATCAGCCTCTCATTTCAAAATGGTCAGTTTTGTTTGAAAACAGCTTGTGAGAGGCCTAGCTTCAAACTGCTACCTGAGGTCTCTTTCTTGTGGTTTTCTGTTGTTATTGGTTTTGTGGTTTTGTTTGGTTGGTTGGTTTTGGTTTTTTCCCAAATCCCAGTTTCCCATTCCAAAGGAAAACAAGTTTACGCGGGTATTGACATTTTTCATCATGTGGAAGTCACCTCCCAGACAGCCACAGTCAGCCCCTCCATCCTTGCTAGTATCACTTTTCCTTCAGCATTGATTCAGGTCCTGGAAAATGATAGCAGGAAGAGAAGGCAGAAGGCCAAGGCTCATGCCATCCAATTATAACCCCGATGAAATGGCTTCCAGGAACTCTGCAAGTACTAACCTGATGATGCCCTGTAACGGCCAGAGGAGAATAAAAATAATAGTCAGCCTCTACTCCTTCCCAGAGTGATAGACTGTCTCCCAGTAAAGCTATGGAGCAGTACATCCTGAACATCTACAATGTACAGGCAGCTGGGATCAGGCTGCAGAGTTAAGCAACCCAAATACTGTGTATCAGGTTTTCTTACAGCAGGACAAGAAGACTGCAAGATTATAGTCAGTACTATGGTCACTGAAAAATGCAAAGCTTGGATTTGTTAACCCTGACCTCCATGTGATGAAACGGCTGCTGAGATTCCCTCAGCCTGATGGTAGGTAGGCAATTGCCACGAAATTAACTTATCAGTCACCAGAAGACTGGTAATGGGCACATTATTCAATTAGCATCTGCCTGATCCATACTGGGAATTGCCAATACAGGAAAAATCTTTGCTGTAATTGCTCAGCTACCTCTCTTCCAAGTCCACAATGCCTTTTTTCCTGTCCTGCAGTCTTCTGCCATGCTTATATTTTAAGGTATGCATAAAACTATTTTTTTTTTAAATGAGTGGAAAGGATATACATTTTTTTCCCTATTAGGTAAGTAAAATTTGGAATATACACATCTGCTTAAAATATTCAACAGGGAGAAAAAAAATCATAAAATCATACTTTCTTACTCTAATTCAAAAAACCCCATTGTATTGGATAATACTGAGGCAGTACCTGTTTTGCTCCACTACCTCTGCCATTCCCCCAAAGTCTCTGTTTCACTAATTTCCCATGTGGGGTACTTGTTCAGATATATTTTGTGATTACTTATGTTACTAGGTGAATACCAAGTAGCACCTCTGTACTTTCTACCCAGCTCTCTCAACATTACTGAGTCTTGAAACATACATCCAAGGCAGAGATGTGTTATTGTCACCTCCCTGTAAGCAGACCTCACATTGACTGTCACCTGATGCTGTTTAGAGCAGGCACCTACAGCCAGAAAGCACAGAATGAGATGGGGCTGCTCCAACTCCCCTTGGACCTGACAGAGACCTGAAGCAGCAGACTGGGATAAACACTCAACCTTTTTTTCCAGCCCCACCTTTGTATCTGCTATGCCAGTTCTCAAGGGTGAAAGTGGAATAGCTGACAGTGAATTATACCAAAAACACCCTCTCCTGATCACTCAAACTGGTTTATGGACAGATTACACAGGCAGTGCATAGCAAAGCAGTAGTGCTCCAGAAAATTTGATCTTTGATTTCCTCCAAATATTTGTTTTCAAGCAATCATTGCTGGATACATTATTTAATTTTTGTTGCTATTTGCATACATCTAAAGTTTAAGAGAGACTTTTGCAAGTGTGGGATTAAATTTAACTCTGTTTTCCTGTCGGTGCCCTATGCAAATACAGCTATGATCCTTCCCCATGTATATGAACTAGACATGGCATGATTTTTTATATTAATAAGATGATAAGCTTCTTTGTTGCATCCTCCCTCCTCCAGTGCAAGTTATATATCAAGGGCTGAAGCCTGAACTTGAGTCAAGAAGTTTTTAAAGAGTGACTACACAGGGAGCACATGACTCTTGCATATCATGGGCAAATCACTAGCCAATCCCTGGAGGTGAAAGCAAGCCCTCTTTCATTTTTATCCTTGTGTTTCAAAGAGAACCTTTCCTCTGCTATGTCATGTAACACATGAGAGAAAATGAAACCTTGAGAGTAATTATCACAAGTCTTAATCTTGAGTGGTCCTTTTAGGGAAGCATAACCCAGTTATCACTTGAAGCATGGTGTGGGTGCTAATAGGAAAGATGAAGAACCATAAAAAGAAGTCTTCTTTGGGAGAAAGGCTACGGAATCTCGACATCTTTAGCAGAAGCAGAGCTGGAAAGGAACATTTTTCTAGTTCTCATCTGGCAAAAATGCCACAGTCCTAGATGTAAGTGCTCACAAGTATTGTTATTTTTTCATCTCAAGCCATTGAACACTTGGATAAACTCAAACTTCAAAACAAGTCCTAGTGTTCTTTAGAGGATGCCTGTGGAGCTGTGATACAGGAAACAGGTGCTGAGACTAGTTAAACTCTGATGTATGAAGGAGACACTGTGTGAAGGTTTACTGTCTCACACTGGCAAGTCCAGTTGTTTTGCTGTGGCCAGCTGCAGTGCAAGGACTCTCTGCTGCTCCTCATATTGATGAAGCATGAACACAAGCCATAGAATAAAGTCCATCCTGCACAAAGAGACAGTTAAGACTTCCCAAAATGCAGTGAAATTCAAACTGTGGGGATCTAATGCCTTTGCTAGCTTAATTTTCTCAGAAGAGTGGCAGAAGCTCTTAGCAATGAAGAAATGGAGCAGAAAACAGCATCTTCCAAAAGGGAACATACCTGGGAATAAAGTAACTTATCAATAATAAAAACCAAGAAAATGTGACACCAGCTATGAAATAACTCTTGGTAAAGATCTAAAGTAGCTTCTGTAGCTTCCCTCCAATGTCTTCATTGCAGGAAACCATCATTTCAGACATCTATCAATATGCTTCCCTTGTGGGATTTTGCAATTTTTATTTTATACCTGCACAGATGTTCAGCCAGGAAAAAAAAGTTTTGTATTTTAATCCCGAATCATTTCATATCTATCCATGCAGAAGAATGTTAGCACACAGAGATTATAATGAATTAGATGCACCTTACAATTGTTTGCATATAGTCAAATCAAGCAAACTCTGATTATGCAGCAATCAAAGCATATTACCTTGCCAGTGGCCACCAACTTATCTTTGTATTTCTCAGAGAGCAGGAGGACAGATTCCAGGTCCCGTAACAAACCAGCTCACGTGCTTTGTGAAGACTGTTGGGTACTAAACTGAGCCACAGCAAACAAAACCATACTCAACTGTATTATTGTGCATCTTCAACTGCAAATCATGAAAATGACATTCCAGAACAGAGAGGATCAGCCTACTGATTACTGATAACTTCTAAATAACCTAATTAGCCCTTTAAGAAGAAAATGAAAAGATAGATTTAAAGAGGGTTGGAGAGATGCTAGTCCAGGTAACTCTGCTAGTGAGCAGAGGAAGAAGGACCGCCATTTAGCTGAACTGAGCTTCATCTTCTAAGAGCTGGGAAACCTCTGAGAAAGGCATCTTGGCAACTAAATAGGTCTCTGGCAGTCTGGTTCTGGGTGGTGTCCTTCCCAGAGAAAAGGCAGTTGTCAGTGCCAGGGAACAGGTATCATTGATCCAGCCTACCAGACCAGTCCCACAAATCACTGTCTTTTCAGACAACCCCTTCATCACTCTGGGCTATTCAAAGCAAGACAGCCTCTACCAGAAGGGCTCCCACTGAACCTCAACTCTATCTGTCACTATTGGCAACAGGGTCAGTACTTACCCTCCTCAAGTGATGCCCCAGCATTCACCCTGCCACAATCTGCATCCCGTAAGACAGCAGGGGTGAAGCAAGATCACTGCATATAGCTTCACTTCTCTGAAAAGAAAAAAATAAAGGGCAACCCAAGGACTCTGGAGAGGAAGTTCTGAGCATCCTGGATGCCACAGCAGCCTCCATGTGCTGGCCGTGAAACAACCTCTTTGGATAAATGGTCCCACATACAAAGATTGTTAATTGATGTGCTGTACTCACTGGGACTGCAGAAGGGATGATTTCCATGAGTGCTGACATCTGCTCATGCATATTATATACCATGTTATCCTGCTGCATACACACTTGCCATTACCTCAACTCAGTATAGAGACCTCCTGTGTAGTACAGAGCTGAGGTTCCACCCTGACTTTCCTAGGCATGAATAATGACCCCTAAAGAGAATGGAAGTTATCTACCAATGCTTTGATTGGAGGTCCCCACATAATTCTCCATTTAACTTCTTCCTGCAGAGCTTGCTCCATTTGTTCACTTCCTCCCCCTTTGTTGTGCGTCCAGAAATGTTCTGAGCACAAAAATGTTCTCTATATATATTTATAGCAGTAAGTCAGTGCCAATCAGGACTTCAAAGCTGCCCTCTCCAGGCAGTGCACTTCACAAGGACAGACTTTCCTGGTAGATAATCCCAAGTCCTTTCCATTTCATGGTTTCACCAACAGTCATGTGCTGAACAGACCTAGGAGGTCCCAAGCAGAAGGTCCAATACCACTCAGGGGATGCAGCATCCAACATACACACATTCCTACAGAATTCAATTCACATAGCCATGCTGTCTCCTAGTCCCCATCCACAACTCACCATTCTTGACAACGGTCAATAAAATTGGCAGACAGACAATGCTCTCAGAATCATAGAATCATAGAATTGTTTAGGTTGGAAAAGACCTTTAAGATCATCGATTCCAACCATTAACCTGATTTTACCAAGTCCACTGCTAAACCATGTTCCTAAGCACCTTAATACATTACTTTTATACACATCCAGAGATGGTGATTTCACTACTTCCATGGGCAGCCTGTTCCAATGCTTGACAACCCTTTCAGTGAAGAAAGTTTTCCTAATATCAAATCTAAAATGCCCCTAGTGGTTTGTATCTCTTGGAGATACAAAGTTCCTGCATGGTTTGTGAGAGTTGGTGGCTGTGTAGATGACACCGACCCTCTCTATTTCCCCCTCAGAGCTACCAAGAGGAGGCACACACTCACCTGCTGAGCCTAACACTGGCAGCTATCCAAATATGACCTACCCAGCTCTGAACTAATCTCAGCATGTGCTATTTCTTGCCTAAATGGCAATTCAACAAGCACAGGAAGGCAACATGGAAGAGAGGTGGAAGAAAGAAGGGAGGCCACAGGGACACATAAGACAGCCAAGGTACTGTGGTGGACAGATCCCAGAGGGTACACAGAGGAGCTGGTGGTATGACAGCAGGGATCTGGGAGACATACAGGAACAGGAAATACGGCATTAGGAGTGGAGGGCTGTAACAGGAGCATCACACTATATGGGTAGGGGACTGGGATTGCCACAGTGAGGAGGTCACAAATCCTTGGGAGGCAAAAAAACTTTATTGTCTGTGCTGCTTGCAAGATAACTTGTCTTCTATCAATGATGGACACACGCACTTTATCTATACTGCAACTGGGCACTGACGAGGAGCCAAGCATCTGTTTGCAGTCTTTGGTGACAGAACATACAGCCCTAGCACAGCCAAAACAGCAGATGCAAAATCTGAACGTGCATATTAAAGAAGCTAAACCCAGTATCCACATTCTATCAAAGAAATACAAAATACAGGTAGGAAGGAGCCATGCATTCCCCATCTGCTCCACTCCAACTGGATGAATCCCAGTGCTTTTGGGGGTGGAAGGAAGCAAACATGTCAGCTGTTACTCCTCAGCAATGTGTGGCCCAGGTGCAGTAAGTGCCAGCAGCCACGGGGACACTGCAGCAGATGGAGAGGACACCCTTCACAGTGCCACAGGGCACAGCTCTGCTGCTGTATAGCACTACAGGCTTCATCCATAGTGACTAAGCAGGGTGGTGAGCACAAATAGCTCTCCCACCCCTGCAGGCAGGCTTTAACAGCCAGCCCCAGTCCGTGTGCTGACCCAGCCTACCTGCCAAGTATCCTTTGTGGCATCATGGGTCTATTAACACCTCTAATTGCAACTATTCCATGTCTCGCCCCCTGCACTTGCAAAACAGGGATGTGGCCCTACTTCCCTCCATGTTGGTGCTGCTGCTTCATGGTCTTTCAGGCAGCTGTACTCACTCCCATGCCAGGAAGCTGAAGGTTTGCTCATCCATGCCACAGCCCTGGTGCTCTGCCATGGCAGGCTGGGCTCAGCTGTATGCAGCCACCAACTCTGGACACCACAGAACTGCCTCACCTGCCCTTGAAGGCAGTTTACATGGACATATTACCTGACCCAGGCATTGCAGACAAAATCTACATATTTTGGTGTTGACTGTCACTTTGGTAGGACATCAGATATGTCCCCAAGTGCCATCGCAGAAGCAGCTTGCTCTTCAGACCACAGCCCCTTTAAAACAGGCCAGATATTCCCATTATGTGCATGTGCCACTTCTCTACACTTGTTTTCAGCTTTGCCTTAAGTTCCTTGATGCCACCATGGTACATGGCAAATGCTTCATGTACCTATGACTCTCTGCACCAAAGCCTTCTGTGGCAGCCAAGCCAAATGCCAGCACTGCTGCTGATGCTGTTTTCTAGGGCAGACAGGGGCTAAACCTTGCTCCTACAAAACTCCTCTTCCCCGTGCTTGTTTCTTCTTTTTCAAGTGAACCACACCACAATTTTCATCAGCAGACCTGGACACAGTCATGGCACTGATCTCGTGTGTTTGTATTAAGCAACCCATTGGCAGCATCTCTCTGTGGACAGCACTGAGCATTTGGGCAGACAGGTATCAGCTCCTGCCTCAGACGTGGGTTCATCAGGGTCATGATCATCACTATGTTTCCCCACTGTTTTGTCATTGATAGCAGCCCAAAAAGGGAGACAAATATTTGCCAGGCCCTGGACAGGATGCTTTGCACTCGCTGCATGTGGGGTCACCAGGCAGTGCAGTGAGGGTTATAATCGCCATGCCCCAGCCAATTCACACTGATAGAAGAGCCAGCCCCAGCAGGGGAAATGAATGGATGGATAACCACCTGCTGAAGAGGAAAATACTGAGACAACTAGGTGCTACAGCAATTTGTATCCTTACTTTGATCTCAGCTGTTGTATCTTTGTACTGCTTGTATAAAGCAAGAACAACAAACCTTTCTGCTAAACCAGTGACTCAAATTCATTTTCCTGCTCTATAAAGGGAACAGAGGCTCAAACCCCAGCCTGCATTAATGAAAAAACAAACAAAAGCAGAAGTTCATTAGTGATGAAAGTTGCATTTCCAGCCAATTATTTATTTGATTTTGCCTCTAAAGAGCCTATCTATAGATTGCATAGGAGCCTGTTAGAAGCACCTCCAGTAAAAGTCTTTGGTCAATTTGTTTAAGCTCTTATCACAATAAACAGCAGGATTAAACAGCGTATCGTCCACTTGGCCTCATCACCAGCTCTTTGCATGTTCCCATGTCGAAATCTGGAAAAACTTATCATCTTCACACTCTGTCCCAGAGTTTAGCAGATTTAGGCACTAGTAGTCCATGACTAAAAACAAGTTTCAGAAGAAAGGCCTTAGGAAGATGATCCACTTGCAGCCCTCAAAAAAACTAAAGGAGTGATCACAGACAGAGCCTTTAGACAGACTCTTAGTTTTTAGTCCTGAGCTCAGAGAGAATTTCCAGGATCCAAGGAGTTCATGTGACTTACGCCAACCCTTCAGTCTTACTATATCCACTTCATTCTTGCACATCACTTGGCCTTTGGACAAAATCACTTCAGTCTCATGAAGTGAGCCCTGCCAACAGCTTGGCATGTGCGGCAAAAGGACAACAACAACAGCAGCCCACCACAGAATTGCAATTTCAGCGTCCTTCCAACTCCTGCTGCTGATTCAAGGTGCTCATTGAACAAGGAAGGTGCAAAGTACTTCTGTGTGATCTGGTAACTATGGACACCATACACTGGTCCACTATTTTGTCTCTATCAACAGACAAATCCTCTTTAGAAATTTTCTAGAGCTACAAGCTCCACATCTCAGCCTATGGAAAGTACCATCACATTATTACTATCACTGTGCATCCCCCTCATTATTTATGCCTGATGTTATGCACTCATTGTAAGCCCTTGCACATGTGGGAGTTCCTAGTGCACACAGTGCATCTGTAGGCTGTATTTTAAGCCTGGAAAGAACCAAGTGACATGGGGCTTTTTTTGTCTGGCAGAAGCTGTACCAGTCAGAGCTGCATCAGTAAAAGAGCACTGACTAACAAGCAAGGCACTCTGACGGCTCTAATTATGGGGGGGGAGGGG
>JANIJG010020891.1:0-31359 GCA_024611175.1 Megaceryle torquata
GAAAAGAAAAGAAAAGAAAAGAAAAGAAAAGAAAAGAAAAGAAAAGAAAAGAAAAGAAAAGAAAAGAAAAGAAAGAAGAAAAGAATTGAATTTCAAAGTAGAAAAGATTCCAGTTTATGGGCCTCAGAAACATGGATAGATACCAGTCCAAAAAAAAAAAAAAATCTATATGTCATGAATTGTACATGGTTCTGTACAGTTTTATTCATATAAGACTTGGGAGGAATATGTCTACTTTTGAAACTATATCCTGCTATCTGTTACATAAATCATAATTTTATTTAAATCTAACTGAAAATAAACTATGGGCATTTTCCACGGACATTCTCTAGACCTTCCTGAACTTCTGTAAAGGTGCGTTCTGCTTTCAATGGGGGAAAGAACAGTGAAGCTAAGTAAGACGGAAGAGGTTGAGAGTCTTACATCTCTGTGTGTGTTTATGTGAATACTTTAGAGGACCAACCCCAAATTTCATTTAATCTAGGTCTCTTTTTTTTCTCTGCTAAGGGGTATATCACTCTCTTTTACAGACAAACTACGATCCTTGAAGATAGATCTAGTGGCAAAATGTAGAAATCTCTCTCTTATCCTCCATGTTCTATACAAATTAAACTGCAGACACCCCATCAATCCCTTTTTTTTTGCACATGGCTCATAACACAGTGGCACCATTCATTCAAAGCTCCTCCATATGGTCATTCCCACCCCAGTGCTAATAATTTTCTCTCCCTTGGATGCCAGACAGCTCAAATAAATGCTTCCAAGCCTCTTTCTGGTCCTTTGGAATAAAATACATTTACATACCATAGAAACATACATCCAGTGCAAGCCAAATATAGATATGCAGAATTTCCATTAGTGCAGGAACTCCTTGGAGTATAGTTTAAACATACTCCAAGAAAACTGGAGATGCCATATGAGAAAGGAGGATTCCTCTGTTTAGAAAAAGCTTTGAAGCAGAGTGTTTGTGGGTTGTGTTCCACCATTCTAGCATAGAAAAAAAAAAAACAACAACAACAAAAAAAACCCCAAATATAAGCTTTCTCATAGACAGTTTCTGGATGAAGGAAAAACCTGTAAACTCAAGTTCAACAGTGCATGGATTCTCTCCATAAGGACTCGTAAGTATTCTAGTATGATATGAGATTTACAACCACCGTGATGTCTTGTAGTCACTGCAAAGCTAGACCTGTGAAGTTGCACAACACAGCTAACAAGCTGAGAGACCTCTGAGAACATTTAGCAAGTGAGAATCTGACAGCTTCTCAAGGTGAGGCCAAGAATAGTCAGTGTTGCTAGAAACTCATGCTAGTGAAACTGAACCACAGGTTTAGATGACAGGAAATATTCAAGGGTATTTTTATTTATAACCTTCTATTATTTTCTTAAGAATACTTTTAGGAAAAAGTAAGTATTCTTTTAGAACCTTCTAAATGTAAACTTTCATGAAAAAGATTTGAAAAATATTTTCCTGTCTGGTGTTGTATGAAAGACATTACCTTACTTGACATGCATAAGTCAAATCACTTTTAGTTAGGAAATGTTTGATGCTTTTTGATATGAAAGCATTCAATTTAGATACTGTGTAAGTTTTTGCATACATATTCTGTCATTTACAGCCATAACAATACCTTTAACTGTAGTCATGTTTTTTCAACAATGTCAGTTAGGAAACCATTTTTCAAGTATTCATAATTATGTTAAGTTATAATAATCCAAGATGAAATTTCTCATATTAGAAGTCTGTTTTAGGCTTATTTAATTTATTAATTTTGACAAAATGCTTTAGATAATGGTTTTGAAACCAGGATAAAGGCAGTACATATAGTTATGTCCATACTAGGAAATTCTTACCACCTTTTTATTGGAAAGCTTCATCAATACAGTACTCAGATACATGGACCCAAAAATTGGCAATGGATGTGTATGTTGTGTGGATATCAAAGATGTTGTTTAATGCACGAACTTTTTGAAGTTTGCCACTTCAATCAGTGTATAATGTCTGTAATAAATGTGCATATTTACAGTTTAGGTCTTCAGACTACATGTGCATCATTCCTCCAGAGCAAGTGAGCATGTGCCTTTCCAAGCTGCAGGCATCACACAGGCAGATTCCCCAGTGCTGCAGCAGGAGCAAAGCAAGGTGCAAAATATTGTGTCTTTACTGAACACAAACAAACAACTGCCCAAACTGAGAGAACGGGTCAAATGCTCTTTTCCTTGCTTCATTCATAAAAATCACTCATTTTAAAAAAAATTTAAGTTTCAAATAGAAGGCAAAGAAGGAAGCAAGAAGCCTGAGGCACATTGTTGAACTTCAACCATTTGGGTTAAAAACAACAGTGCCAAGTCCTGGGAAGGAAGATAAAGGAACTGTTTTGCACAGGGACAAGTCTTCTGCAAATGTATAACAACAGTGACTATCAATGACAGATATCTCTTAAAGACAAAATATCTTGGATTATGTGTATAACATACTCCAATTCATTACTCTTCTCATTTTGAAAATAAAACCAAATCAAACCCAAAGCGCAACTAGAATCAGAATAAAACCTTTTTTAAGCATTGCAGTTTGGAGAAAGTGTCATTTTACTGTGTATTTCATGGCTGAGTAACAGAAACCAAACACTAGAAGGAAAGCTGTTCATGCTGTGCCATATGTCTAACCAAACTGGAAAACATAATAACAGAATATCTCAAGAGAGCTTGTCCTCATGAGATTTACAAATTTAAGAAAGTGTTAAGATAAGTATATGAAACCATGAGTGCTCAGATCTCAGAATCTCAAAGGATTTGAAACTTGCCTGTTGTTTCTAACATGATTTAGTCTACTTTGTTATGACCTCAAAGTGTTTACATTTCTTTAGGTTTCTTTTTAATTCTGTATTTCTGTGAGGCTATTTAGAACTACCATTCGTGACACCACTGAGGTCAGAAAGTTTTATAATACCAGGGAATCCATAATTTCCAGAAAAGATAGAGTTTTTTATTTGCTTTCACATATACAATGAACAGGTAATGTATTTGGTGTAAAGCTTCTAATCATGTTTTTTAAACAAGCACAGAAAATTTGATTCAGAACACACTAATCTTGACAGAAAGAATAGATATTGCTAGAGAACTGAGGATTTATCTGCACATCCCATAATATTATTAGAGAAACTATTCTCTTTTGTTCAACCTACTAACCTTGATTTAAACTAGGAATGCATCAGCTTTTGAAGCAATCTTAAAATTGCTTGTGCCTGTAACCATAAAGCACTTTTTTCCAAAATCTGCTTGTGATTTCTCAACATGAGAATAGTAGGACTCTACAGAAAGTCTCTACTGATGTGATATTAAATGGCTAATATTAAATACCAAGTGCAAAGCTACTGTATTGATACAATAAATAAACTCCTGACAGTGGTCCTGGTCAAGAGACCCAACCTCAAGACCACAGGCAGGTAATACGTTTGGAGTCTGTAGTGTTTTCCTTGACCCTTTCCAATGAACTTCTTCTCATACCTCATAACCCTTTTTCTTCCCTATTTATAATACTTCCCTATTCCTCAAGACTTTCAGAAAGCTGCTTCTGAAGACCATAAACCTGGTACTTCTGGTGCTGATTAGCCACAATAAGTCTTGTGAGGTGCTATTTCTCCAGTGAGCTGAGCTTCAAGGACAGATGACTTTTTATTTTTCACCTAGGCATGGTTGCTAAGAGTGACAGTATATCAAATGGAAGTTAGGTAAATGTATGTGACAAATGCAGGCTGTATAAACCATTTTTAATAAACAACACTTATAAATAATAATATATAATAAACAACATTTTTAATTCACAACACTTAAAGGTCTTAGAAAACAGTATGAAAATGAGAATAGAAAGACAATGAGCTGTGCAGTGCAGGTGACATGGTGATTAAGGTGCTGCACTGGCACAGGATACCCTGGCTTCTCTTCCTGTTCTGTCATGCAACATCCAGGCTGTCGCTGATTCATATATCATCCTCCAGCTTTCATCAGTTTTGCTGAGTTGAGCTGTAAATTCATTGTGACTTTAATATGCAATGAGCATATACAGTGCTTCATACATTTCTGAAGAATCTCAGAACTTCCTTAACCCATCCAGAAAGAGTAAGGGCTCTGCTTTATCTTCCTGAGAACAAACTCTAGGCATTTTTAACACAACAATCTTCCCATTCCCAATCCCTAAATGAAGTTTCACCAAAAAAAAATGTATAAGGGAACTACAAGCCATTCTTCTAAATGTTTCTGCTGCTTTCTTTTTCTTACAAGTTTGCTTTTTAAGCATTTCTCCAGAGTTTCTCTTGTTCCCCTTCTGATCTTGTCCTCCCTCTCCTTTTTCTACTAGACTTTTCCTCATCTGTCTTTGTCTCCTTCATACTTCTTTCAGAAGGGATTTGGGTCAGCACTGGTCAGCCATGCTTCCTCCAGGCTGATTGGACACTTCTGTCTCTGTTTGACTGATGAAATTCCCAAAGCTCATAGTTAATTTTAGGGTGTCTGGGGGAGGAATAAGACTGGCACTGAACCAAACACACATTTAAATGTGCCAGAAAATTACACAGCAGTCAGAAAATTGCAAAACCTGCAATTTTTATGCAGCCCACAATTTTCTAGAGGTCTTGATTATCATCCGGAGTTCAGTGTTTTACAGGAAGTGTAAGAGGTTATGTTTCCAGTGATTTTTAAGTGACCCCAAAACTGTTAACACTAGGAAAAAAATCTTACCAGGATTAACTATTTCAGTGAAATTTGTATCTATTTCAAGGCAATCAACATGGAAAAAAGCTTTTTTCTTTATGAAACAGTTGATGCTTGGAAGGTGTTTATTTTTCAGGTTTATACCCACAACAAATTATCCAAGCAATGGTGTATCTAATGCATTTTGTCTCTGGGAACATCCAAACTGAAAATTCTATTGTAGAAGTGTGGTTTTGTGCATACCTGCACAGCACAATGGAGGCCTGAGAGAACAATATCTTACAAGGCAAGAGCAGTATAAGTTATTAATCATATTGATAATGTTAACAAAATGAGAATATGTTGTTGCTGCCAGTTAAAAAAAAAAAAAAGAAAAGAAAAAAAAATGGACATTACCTTATAACTGATCTTGTATTTACTCCAATATGACCACTTTGCATGAACCCCAGCTGTCAAGCATCACCTTGTGAGCTTGGGGACAGCCAACAAAACCCACTGGAGGTGACCATGCAGGTGCCTGAATGTACAGTGTTCTGTAACACATTTTTCATCACAAGAAAAAAACAACAACCTATTTTCATACTATAATAGAATTGTTTAGGTTGGAAAAGACCCTTAAGATGATTGAGCCAGACATTAGCCTAGCACAGCCAAGTCCATCACTAAACCATATTCCTAAGTGCCACACCCACACATCTTTTAAATACCTTCAGGGATGGTGACTCCATTACTTCCCTGGGCAGCCTGTTCCTGTGTTTGATGACCTTTTCTATGACGAAATTTTTCCTAATGTCCAACCTAAACCTTCCCTGGCACAACTTAATGCCATTCTTTCTTGTCTTATTGCTTACTACCTGGGAGAAAAGATTGACACCCACCTCACTACAGCCTCCTTTCAGGTACATGCAGAGTGATAAAGGCTCCCCTTAGCCTCCTTTTCTCCAGGCTAAACAACCCCAGCTGTCTCAGCTGCTCTTTATGAGACTTGTACTCCAGACCGTTCACCATTGTCCCTCTTTGCACACATTCTAGTACCTCAATGTCCTTCTCGTAGTGAGGCGCCCTAAACTGAACACAGTATTCAAGGTGTGGCCTCACCAGTTCCAAGTACAGAAGTACAATCACTTCCCTAGTTCTGCTGGTCATGCTATTTCTGATACAATCCAGGACACTGTTGGTCTTCTTGGCTACCTGGACATGCTGCTGGCTCAAATTCAGAAGAATATAAAGAAAGAAGAAAATATGAACAGAATAAATATCCTACTAGGTAACACTTTCAACTTCATCAATAAAAGGAGTACAAAACCATACGTTTACACCATGAATTGTCACCACTCAGCTAATGAATTAAATGTCAGGGCAGCTAGGGTGTCAGGACCATCAAATTTTCTTTTCTGTTTCAACAGAGTTGCTACAAGTGTATCTCTGCAACTTTGAGGTGAGCCTGTGAAACCCCCAGTGTGGGCTACTGTAAAGGCTTTCTGTCCTGGTGTGTTGTGGTGCCAGGTGAGAAGCTATCACATGTGGTGTTTGCATTCAGTGCAAGAAGAGAGGTTTTACTGAGAGCTGTCAAGACCCCACCACCTGTAAGGACTGTAGCTTTATCCAAGATTCCTTTTAAGTTTTCTCCTTGAGCTTTTACTTCTCTCAACTTTTTAATTAGTCAACAGACAGTTGCAAATGTTGAAAACTTGTAGAGATCACCTTAACTTGCAGTGGCTGTCTTATTTGGGGTCCTAGCCTGGAATGAAATTTATACATCTGTGATTATACTCTGCTGTGCATCCCACAACCCTGGCCACTCCATGCACAGCCCAGACAGTGTAGCTTTGTTCAGGGATGTGAGCTGGGCACATGAAGCCACCTCTGAGGGAACTCAGCAAGAAGGGAGCAGGTACCATCTTGATAGTTTCTCAATCTGAACTACTAAGGACAGGGAGTCTGAGGAGCTCCCACACATTGAGGCACAATCATCATGTACAAAATCCTTTGATTCAGTACTTGAGATAGTCTTAATTTAACCAGTTAACCACAATATTTTTATCTTTCCATAAGCTGTAGCACATTCCTGTAACATGGCAGTTCTGCCACATTTGGCCCTTTCTCTAGGAAAAACTCCAGAGTTCACTGACTTTATGCTAGTCTGTAAAGTGAATGATATAGAGCAACAAGGGTGGGTGGACAATAAGGTGGCACCACAGTAGATTTTCAACTCAACAGGCAGGTAGATACCTGAGAACTTCACAGGTAAGAAATGGAGTGGGAATGGAGTGACAGGAGCATGTGACCTCAGTACCTTGCTATGGTCCCTGAAGGAACTTATGTCTTGAGCATATGAGGTCTGTCATATGCAAATTTGTCTTGTTACTCTGGATTCGAGCTGTATCTATGATTTCAGTACTGACACATTCACACAGACTGTTTAAGGTCTTCCACTGAACCCAGGTCCCCTCAGGTGAAGGATGTCCCATGTGTTCCAGTAGATTGTTAAGCACAGTTAACTTTGAGTATAATGCTTCCTTGTATGATGAGCACACATGCACAGCATGTATATAAGAGGTAGCATTTTATTCACAAAGACAGTCTGGTCTTCAGCATGTGATGTTGCTACATGAAGAGTCATTTTTAGCCAAACTGTCTTGAGAAGATGGTGCAAAAAATACAGATTGCTAATTTGTGTTAGTTAAGAGGAATTCATATTAAATTAATCAAACTATTGTTACTTACATTACTGGGATCATCCATTTAATGAAATGTCATTTCTCTTTTCTACTGACACACTTTCTAAGCTGATATTTAAGAGCAGCACCAGAGGCATGTGTTTATAAGCTTAATTTCTCCTTGCTAACTCTCCTTATAAATTATAATCATACCTCAACTTACAATTGTGCTCCTTGACACTGGAGAAATGGTGATGACTGTGACATTCTTTTTATAAAAAGACTAATAAAATTAAGCAATACTCTATAAGCATGAGAAGGTTACAGTTTTAAATAATGTCTCCCGCTGTGAATTGAATAACAAGGTAAAAGGTTTAGCATTTATAAATGTCAAGGCAACACACACGTTCATTTGAACAGCATGACATGCGTATCACTTAAAACTTACTGCACTTAAAGATTATTAACAATACCGTATCCATATGGTTTCAGGACCCAACTTAAAATTTTAAATGGTTTTGAGTTTTAAGACTTTGTTTAAATAACTGATAATTCTACTGAACGTCTTGTCACTAAAGCTGGGAATAACAGTAATTCTATGATGTGTCACACACTGACAAGGTATTAAATTTTTCAATAAGAAAAGAAAACCCTAAACAATTTGACTACAGCCCTGGATGCTGTCTCAAATATTTTGATTAAAAAGCACTACAGCTGGAATTGTCCAGAAATGTCATTTAGCTCAAGCAGTATTTTCTGTCTGCTTGCTGTCAAGAGAGACAGGAAATGCTAGAATTAACTGGTGTAGATTCAGATCTTCATCAAGACACTGTGCTTTCAAAACTGTGGTGAAATGTATTTACTTAGCCAGAAAGAGATGAGGTTGAAAAAGTGAGAGATGTCATGTTAGCATCTCCAAGTGGGAAATAAGATGTGGTCTACATGCCAGTTTATTTCTCTGATCAGGGACCCTGACATTTTCCTTTCCTCTCCATTCTTCCAATCCTCCAACCTGCTCAGCTGAAAACAATGATGAAAATGCACCATGGTGATTTCTTCCAGGATGCTTCTGCCATTTGGTGATCTAATTGGCCCCAGAGGGCCACTCAACCATTTCCATCAGAGATAGAAAAGATTTTCTTCCTTCTGCTAGAGACTGATAGGAGGCATTAATTATGCAGACAGCATCCAAGAGAGCAACAGTCCTTCTCTACTAAATCAACATGCAAAACAGCCATGGAAATTGTCACATCATAACAGCAAATGGCTATGGCAGGAGGAAAAATAATACAACTTATTATAAGAATCAAGGAAGAAATGGTTTTGATGCGAAGATTCTACAAAAGTACAGAAACTTGTACTTGATATTGTCATATTAGACATGAACTTTAAAAGAGTTGCCACAGTTTCTTAAGAAAAAGGTATTTTAATAGAAGCCATGCAAGGATTTATGAAGCTTTTAGTTGAACTTTTTAAACTATTGGGAAACAAAGATACATTTCAGTGAGCCACAATGGGACATGCTTACTTCATAGGACCACTCTTTTTCCCACCTTAAAAGACTAAAAGAAAAAATGGGAGAAAAAAAACCCAAACCCTAGTCATTTCTTTCTCAAAATACATGAATCTTTCTTAAAGTGTGAATTGAACCTCCTGGGAGAGGAAAATCAAAAAGGTTTGGACAATGAAACTTGTGTCATTTTCTAGCAATACAAAATTGCACAAGATGTTTCTTCCTTCAGAAAAAAAAAAAAAAAAGCAAAAGGAGATATAATTTGGGGGGAGGAATTATTGCAGGAGGAATATTAATTAGAGAAAAAAGAGTAAACACACAGCCCTGGTTGAACAGAGTATATATATTGCAGACAGCTGCCCAGGAGAGAAGTGTCTCACAGAGCTATTGTCAGTACCAAAGTGAACTCCTCTGAAGCTATCTCCAGTCCTCTAATACCACAGTGTCCACCCCATTGACATACCCCACTATTATCTCTAAGAAGAAAAGTCAGTCCTTGGAGAAAGCTCTATGCTGTGCTATCACTGTGATTTACCTTCACCAGGGCCAAGAGACTGTATGTGTAGGCAGGCACTTTGCCTGTGTGCTGCAGCACGGTTGATGCCTCTAGTGGGAGGGCTATGATCTTAGCCAACATCAGGGAGCAGCATGCAACACCCACCCCACCCCCCCCTTAGAATGTAAATCCACTTGCTGAACAGAAAATTGCAAAAATATGTATGTAATAGCTGGCAAACCCTCATAGTTTGGAAAGGGCAAGTAAAAGTAGTGTAGGCAAGCTCATACTTTCAGGTGCACTTTGTTTCTCTCCCATCCATTTGTAGTATGCCAAAGCACTTCAGCTTTGGTCAGGAATAAGTCTTTCAGGCCATGCGCAAACAGTCCTTGCTCTTCCTGTGCCCAAGCACTTGCTTAAGTCCCTGAGGAAATTTGTAAGATCCAGAAAGCTGATCTTTCTCAGTGCTTGACCTAAGCAATCAGTGAGATGCAGATAGATTCCTGCTTCTCCCATCTCTGGAGTAGTAGAAAAAAATTCTGTCGCAGCATCTGGAAATTGTCTCTGTGAATGTGATTCCAGCCAGAGATTCAAGTCAGCATTAGACATAACATTAGTAGACAACAAGCCTTAGTCTAGATAGCTGAACTCTTCTCTGTATAGTCTTAGAGTCCTCCAGGAACACTCCTGAACTCCCAGCACAAAAATCCCATTATCCCATACTGCGCAGCCAAGACACATTAATTTGTCTGCAAAGCTTGTTTTGGAAAAAGAAGAGTTTACCAACATGATATGCCTCACAGGTCTTCCCTAATAAAGGATTATCTTTTCCAGTAACTTAAATATTAAGAGGGCCAAGCCAAAACAGTGAAGGTCTTAACACTGCCCACTCTTACTGTCTTGCTGCTTTTACAGTGCTTCTAATTAGAAGTATCTCATGTTTTGCACAAATGCCTGTTGTCAATTAGACCTTACTGAAATTGGCATAGGTTACTGTAGGTTAAATCACATCATTTCACAAGTCACAGGATTTTATGATAACATATCAAACACTTTCATAATGCCAAGCAATCTGTCATCATTGCTATGAGAAACAGATTCTTTTTAAATTAAGAAAAGATGGTAAATGTAGTTAAAATGGTAATACAACCACTGTAGCCAGAACATAATAAAGTCAATATTGTACAGTATATACAGTGTGTCTTCTGCTTCAGAGAATGTCTTATGGTAGATAATGACCAGTAAAATAACCCTCTTGTCTTAGTGGTTTGACAATTTTTGCAAACAGTTGTCTGCGTGCAATGTTTGGTCCTGCTCAGTTTCAAATTAATGGTCTCTAATCCCCATTGACCATTAACTCTAGTCATTGGGACTTCATGCAGAAGCATCTTCCCACACCACATGTGGCAAGATGAACATCCTGGTTTAGTTAAGCACTTAACTAGAAGCACCTGAGCACAGTATCACTAGTTATATAGCTATAACTGATCATCAGTTAAGAAATCTACCAGATCAAAGACCTAACAGATTTCCACAAACATGATGAAAACATGTTCTATAAAACAAGCAATTGGTGGGTGCAAATTTGTGTTACTTCCACTCTAGACACTGCTTTTCAGGGATAGAGGCAAGTGTTTTACAGCTGGAGCTGGTCTTTTTTTTTTTTTTTCCCCTATTCTAAGGTAAATTTTGTTTTAATTAGCACCTAATGGAAAAGAGCGTTCCTTATTTTTAAAGACAGGCAAAAAATGTAGGGCGGGTTTCAAGCTGTCATAGCTGTAACACAACATTGATTTATCAGACCCACAGGGAAGCTAGGGTGAAATGATAGCGTGCAATACTAGGGTATATGCCACAGATGCTACCCAGAGAGTCAGTTTTAATTGCATACCAGGCATGCTTAGGGACTACTCATGTGAAACAGCTGGCAAGATGGAGGCTTAAAACTTCTTACTGCTGGTACCACCATTGCACACTGTCGAATTCAGTATGAATCTCTTTGTCTGGGCTAATTTGCTTCAGCCAGGATAAGTAACTTAGATTCACTTATCTCTGCTCTCTGAGAGCCTCTTGCTGTCTTTCAAATTGATCCTGTCCATTCCTTACCTCCTATATTGCTTCAATTGTCTGAACCTAAAGAGTTTATTGATGTGGATGGATATAGCTTTCCAAGTGCCATACACATCACTGCAAAAGCCAGAGGAAGCAGATATTAATTTAAAAGAAATATTAGTAACAAAGACCCTCTCTAGTGTGTGAGCTCATCTACCCAAGAAATGATTCACTGTTTTACTCCATGTTCTGATGTTGTTACACAGAATATTCTTTTCTTATCTTCACTATAATACTGAATCATCTGAGATGCCACTGAGGTCATTCTGTTATGTTTGTCTTAACTCTGCACTTCTAGGGCCATCTGGCTTTTAGCTGACCACTACAATACTTCAGGATAAGGATGACTTTGTTCTTTTTTTAAAAAAATGACATATTATGAACATCAGTATGACCATGGGTGATAGAGGGTAATGGAATATATTTGTAGTAATTCTTCTCACCCAGGTCGCGAATTAGGTTTTGTTCCTTAAGCCACTCCATAATCGTAAATTAAAATGGTGATAAAATATCCTTAGCTTTAGAGATATCTGCTAAAAATGACCATCATTCTCAGTATAATTTTTATTATTAAATTGTTCTCCTGATATTGCTATACAGTAAATATAATATTTCATGAGGTTGGTTATTACAGACTGGATATTGTCAGGCAGGTTTTCCTAAAAGATTTATTAAACTGAATGCAATGAGTAACGCTAATGGATACATTGCACTGACAATGCTTTTGTTTTGCTTAGTCTATGGAAAGAGATTTGGGTTTAGATACTATATAATTGCCTGTAGACAGCAAAAACAACAGTTTCTAATAGTGAAAATACTGTCTAGAATTTCACCCTCCTATTCTCCCACTTCAGTTCACTTTTCTACCTCAGTTATTCAGCAGGCAGCCTGACACCTAGCTCTGGCCTCAATAACCAACATTCATATTACTAAAACCCCTGCTCCAGCACTTACTTGTAACTTGAGTAACTGCTGGCACTTGAAACTCAATCCACGGCCCACTAAAGCCACAGGGGAGACTTTCACTGACTTTGGTAGGGTTTAGAGTGTACTCTTAAGCAGTGCTATGTGCATTAATTCCTTATTCATGAGTATATGTATCTACAATAGAATCAAATTCGATAGTAGATTGAAAGGGTCCTACAAAAAGAACCTATCCCTATATCCTAATGTTTTTTCATATCAACACCATAACGTCCTTTGGTCTGAACAGACCTATTGAGAGGCAATGGTAATAATGAATTGTCAGTTAACAGAAATTGAAAACAGTTATATAAATAAACTTAGAAATTTGACACAGTCAAGGTGTATGAGAGACATCCAGTAAGTGGGGCTGATGGAAATTCATTGTATGTTCAATACCAAAATTATAGGTTAAATCATGCAAAAACTTCAGAATCTCACCTCTGCCTACAGGACATGGAGCTCCATTTGGGAGGATGAGTTGCTACACTTGCTACTGAGAGTTAAAGCAGTGTAAGACACATCTTCTTGTATTTAAAAATTGATGTGGCACATACATTGGCCCCTATCCACTAGGAGTTATACCTCTAGTTCTATCCAGTTCTGCTTTGACTTAATCAGGCAGCAGCCATGCAGGATCAGACAGAGTAACATTGCGTTGAGCTTACATGAACCATGAAGGAGAGCAACCTGTGGAAGGAGTGACTTTGACAGGACTGGCTAAAGACAAGGTTGCATAGCATCTCCCAGTAGAGAAACAGAAATCACTAACTGCATTTAAATATGCTACTGGGAGGAAGGGGAGTGTTTATGTCATTCTTAGCCCACTTCCTATACCCACTACAGCTCCCTCTCCCTTCATTCCTGGCATCTAACCACAGCATGTCTTGTGTTTTTCCTGAAATTGAGTATCAAGACACAATAAAAAAATCTATTTCATTTATTTATATAGTTATATAATAATGTACAGTATATAAATATATAGTCCACTAGTGAATTATTATTATAATAATATATGACATTTTAATGGACTAGAGGCATGACCACCCTGCATTACAATCACAGACCTACTTAACCTAGAATGCAGGCCCTCACGGTAGGAAACAACCTACTTTAAGGTACTGGAATCTAGTAACAAGGGACTTCAGCTAATCTGGTTTGAAGTCTAGGCTTCACAAGATTTCATCTCCCTTCTGCGAACATTATGATAACCAAGTTTTGATCCCAGCCTCTGTGGTTGGCAACAGGATCTGCAGTCTAACTGCCATGCTGTGAAAACTATTTCTTATTTCCCCTTTTGAATATCTGTCACTACTCATTCCCATTTTTCCCTGTCATTCAATAGGGTCAGCCAATTTCTGACATCTTCCTTAGATGTATTTTAACTATACATGTAGATAAGATTTTATCTTGAAGCTCTAATAAGCAATCTCTTGCTTTTCACAGAAAAAAAAATCTATGGAGCAATGACTCTTGGGAACACAAAATGAGCATTACTCTAAATACACGTGAATATACTAGTCATGAGAGTGAAGTTCATTCTTTGAAGCTGTGCATTTTAAATTGGTTACTCTGTGGTGAATTCGATCCAATAGTAAGAGCATTTTGTTACTTGGTAGCCTCTGCCAGATGGACAGAAAATCTTCCTGAGAGATGAAGTTAAAACCCTGAGTCTCTTCAGACCGAGGGAGAGGGACTGAACCAAGGTCTCCTCCCTCCTCAACATATGCCTTACTGGAATGCAACTACAGAACGTGGGAGGTACCAGGAATTTTAAAACATATGTGATGCAGACTCCTTTCCTGATGCACAGCTCAGCTCCTTGCTATCTATACCATAGAGCTGCAACTCAGCCTCAGGAACTCAGTAAGACCAGACTGAAAAAACTACATGAAAATACATTACTCCCCCCTTTCCCCCCCTTATTTATTTATTTAAAGCACATATCTATATTTTGTATGGCTTTTAATGCTTTCAGTTTCTGGCAGCAGTGCTCTTTAACTACCTATCAGATCAGGCCTCACACTGAATTTTGGTGTAGTTCTGGAGTATAGGAGTTTTAGATGTTTAAAGAGTACTCACGTCAAATGAAAAGTTCTATGAAACATTGATGTCCCCAGGAATGAGCAGGGATCAGGAGGTGCCCAGGTTATTTCTTCAGAGTTGCATAATTGCAGTTTGTCATAGCCTCATCACTTCAGCACCTCCTGTCACCTACCACAACCTCCAGCATCATCTTACAGCACCTAAATCTCCACTGCTTTACAAGCTGCTGTCAGGAATTTAGTACCTTAAGGCTGACTTCAACACCTTTCTTTCATGTTTTATTTTTTTTCCACTTTTATAGCCATTACACAACTGCAGTAAATGGTAACAAATCAAATGAATGACTTAAAGCACTGCAGAAAAAAATCCCTTGTCTGCCCATGCTGCTCTCTCTAAAAGAGTTAAGTGCTTATTAGAGTAATAAGTAATATTTTGACCTGCAGAACAGCATATTTTCTTCTTTTCCTTGTTGACTGTTTAATATAAACAAAATAAATTACTCTTCTGTAAGCTCTTTTTGATGAGGCAATGTTAATAAACAGCACCTGATTTCAAACTCCAGCCATTCCAGGTGCAGGTCATGCTTGGCTCAGTGCTGTCAACAGGTCCCTGGGGAGCTCCGTTTCCTGCTTAGAGAAAATTAATTAACCCCCACAGTTCTGGCTGCTCAGGGTGTGTCACTAAGCCAGGTTACACAAAAACTGGTTACTTCAGTTTTGATGTCAATGTCCTTCAAATCAGGTTTTCAGTTAAGAAGCACCCACAGTCTTGTGATCAAAGACTTAACTAGGCACATTTTGATTTTCCCTTGGGTTTATCCCTTGGGTCAGCCAGTAAGCCAGTGAGCTATTTCTGTAGCTTTTTTTTTTTTTTTCCAAGCTCCTGGATATGTCATATATCCACCAGTAATAGGCCCAAGAACTCCAAATGTAATCCCTGAAAAGCACCTGAGAACAATCAGATGATTGCAATTTGCTGTTGTTACAAATGTGAGCTATCCTAAAACAATTATAATCTAGGCAATTTGTAGAAAGTTGAGTTTAACGGTGTTAGTGTAGTCTCCATTCCTCCCCTGAAAAACTTTCCAATGTTTTATATGTATATATTCTTACATGCACATATACAGCTATACAAAATATTTTAAAAGAGATTATGCAACGTAAAAAAGATTAATATTATGTCATCAACTCCTACTTTCCAAGCAGTAGCACAAATTAATCCTGAATGGAAAACACCAGACCAAAAATAATTATTGCAGCCAAGAAAAACAAAAACATATAGCTGATGCAAAGGATAGATGCAGACTGGAAAATGTTTCACCTAAGCCTGCCCTAGAACAAAGAAAATATATTTTCTAAAGTCTCTTTCATTCTTCCTTTTAGACCCTGAGACTTCCTTTCATATTTATGTAGAAGTAGTTGGTTTTCACATTTACAAGAGGAACACAACAACCAGAAATCATATTGTGTGAGTCTGCTGAACTGTTTCTAGCCTAAATGTGTGCCTGTAAAATATAGCTGGGGCCCAAGAAAAGGAGTAATTGTGCTGTTCTTTATAACTTTAGCCAGATGACTATCTGTGCTAGAAAGGTGGAGGCTTCTGTCTGAGGAAAAATCTTACTGCTTCACTTGTGAGGACCAAAATGTGTGGATGTTGGAAGGTACCTGAAGTGACAGGCTGGGTAGCCAGAGGCATCTTTCTTAATTTTCTTTTTTACCAGTAAGCCTTTTTCTGATACAGAAAAGAGCTTGATTCCTCCTCCCTTCCAGGTGAAAATCAAAGCATTCCACTTAATTTTAATGGATAGCTTATCTGTCTCAAGTATTCTTGCCAGGACTTTCAAGATGTTTACTATTGGAGAGGGAGAAGTGTATATGGGAGTGAAACAAGGTAGGAAGACAAGAGGTGGGGGTGTAAAAAAGAGTCCTTCTAGTGACATTTAAAAGGAACATCTCGGTCTAAGTGGTCCTTTTATCTGTACCGTTCTTACTTGTCCCAATCATATTTTCAAAGTCAGGTCCAGGACTTTAGCTCTGCAATTCATATGACCTTTAACTGGATCAGCCTCCCAAGACACTGTGAAGATTTAGACAATACTATTTGTTTTAACTGTGGAAATATTGGTATCTTTAGTCTTTTAAAAATGTTTATAATTCAGAACTAGCACTTGATTATGAGATTTGACTGTGTTCCCTCTTAAGGCTGGGCGTCTGTTTTAATTAATGTCAATAACATGCATTCCACAATTATGTCTAGTTTATTAATTTCATACATTTGTCAAAACAAACAAACAACCAACATAAAAACAGCATGTTGAAGAAATGCCATGTCTTGTTGTTGGTTTTTTTAAAATTATTTCTTTCTTTGTTCACCTGATCAGAAGTTGACTGTTAAACTTCCCTTTGTTTGTGGGCTCCTCTATATGCCACTAGCTAAATCAGTCCTTCAGGAAGGTAGATGTGCACTCTGGGATCAATGCACACTTTCCCTGTTCCTGATGGCTTCTGTGTGTTCAGGAGAAATTAATACCACACTCCATATATAAGCAACGTGGTTGTCTGTGGGCAATGGCTGCAGTAGTACTGCACTGAAGGCTGCCTTCTTCTGGCTTTGCAGTGCTGTGCTGGTGCAAAGGAGAGAAGCCTAGAGCCAGAAACTTGTTTATAACACAAACCACAAACAGCTGTCAGACTATAGCCTCAACTAATACCTTAAAAATATAGTTTGCTGACAGTAAACTGTCACCTCCAACCAGAGTCTGTGTTGCAGTATATTGTATAACATGACTTTAAGTGTGTTTTCATCAGAGCTAGATTTTGAAAAGGAAAATTTAACATAATAGGGAGTTTCTGTTTCAGTTGAGTCCTTCCATATCTTTTTACCCGTGTCTGACAAATGATATGTGGTCACTTGTAAAAACATTAGCTTTAAGGCACATTCTGCTTCTTTGCTACATAGAACAGAGATACTGCAGGGGAATTATTTGTCACCATCATTCCCTGTTGTCAAGTGAAGCAGCATCTTATACTAAGCACAGGTTTAAGATGTGATAGTTCTTCTGAAATAATTAATCTGAGGCCCCTTTATCCCATTCAGTTTACTTCTTTAGTTCAGTACTGAGCTTTAAAAAAGTTAACCATGAAACTGAACTCTTTTTAAGTTCAATGGATTTAAGTACATTTCTGAATTAGGGCCATACTACAGAATTTAGTAATTCATAGTTTTCTTCCTCAGACATAATTGATATCATAGGAATACTGATAAAATTACTATTTGAGTACCTCTATGATCATGTCTCTTTTTTTTTTTACTGTCCAGATTATTTTCTTGAAACCCACTTAAAAATTCATATGCCTAGTGATGAAAGAGTTACATATATTCACTGCGGGTGACCAGGCTGTCCATAAACACATCTACCTGCCTAGTTGAAGAGCACCATGAGTTCATGCTGTCTCTGCTCTAAGTCAACAAGAGGTAAATCAATACAGAACCTGCTTTGACACCTCCTCATGAAATTTTCCTGGAGTTAATATATCCTGACTCTTTGAATAGACATATCCTGGCAAGAGTATACATAGCCTGTATGTGTGTGGGTGCTAATCTTGGCAATAACACTGAACACCCATATGCTGATGAACTCCAGACACTTGTTCCCTTATACAGAGTATTTATTGAGAATGTTGTGCTTCTTTAAGCACATCAATGGTGCTTTGAACAAGTTTTTCTTTACAGTTACAACTCCATTGATAACCTTCTTATAAAGAAGGAAGAAAAATAAAACCAGTGATTAAATAAATATGAAACCAAATGAAAATATAAAAATTTTCCTGTCTCTATTGCCTCTGGCTAGATTTAAAATTCCATTACTGACATTATCTGTTAATCAGTTTTCTTAGATATCCTGAGGGAGGCTGAAACCCCAACTTCTTTTCTAGGTACATAAAAGTAAAACTAAATTAGGCAATATAAAAAATACTCCAATAACCACATGAACTAAAGAGAAACAGATCATTTTTTAAAAGATGTCTGAAAGATTAAAACTGGAATACAGATTAGAAATGTCTATGATAAATAAGAATTCTTTAGGCAACAAATAGTTGAAAGGAAACTGAACATGATCTTCAATTTACAAGTCAGGACTTTAAAGCACAATTCTCCTCAAGCTCTTGCGGGACAAGAAGATACACATCCCCAAGGAATGCCACATAAAACTCAGCTCACAGTGGAGAAGTAGAATGTTTCTAGGATGCTTGTCCAGTAATTATCAGAGTTTGAACAAAAAATTTGTCATTGGATGTCTCCTCACTGCATAATCGGTCAGTGGAGAGAGATTTCTCCATTTGTAACCTGAGACCCCCATCAGGTATCCACTATAGTTGAGTCAGGGCTCAGAAGGAAAGGAGTCAGCTTTGGTCCATGCAAGCTCTTTAAAACATTTTGCTTAGCTGATTCATACCCAGGTTCCAGAATAAAGGAGCCCACTATAACGATTTCACATGGGTGGCAATGAAGCACTCATACCAAAACAAGGGTGACAGTCATTGTTTTTTACTAGTATCACACCTGTGGTTGAAATCTGTGTGGACACTGTAATGTGGTAGGAACTGCAGAAGCAAGTTAGATAAGAAATTTTTTTTTCTACAACAGGCCAAGGGACTTGGCAAATATTTATGAAAAGTGAAGTGAAATGAGCCAAAGAAAAGTTCTTAATAGCAGCTGTGTCACAGGCATTCTAGAGCCCACAGGCAGAGGTGATAAAAGTACACAGTCTAATATATTTGGGACTTGTCTTTCCTTCCTGATGACTGCAATTCTTGTGGAGGCTTTTCCCTCAGCTTAGCAGTTTTTAGGAGGCAGGAGTAGATTTATCAGTCTCTGTGCCAGTGCTTGCTTTTCCTTTATGTAAGCTTCCCTCCACACTCAATCTGTCTTCAGGCAGCTGCCAAGGAGGGTGAGTTTCTTGTTCTGCAAACTGTTCAGCAAAGAGAACCTCCCCTGATACAATCTTCCAAGTTCTCTGCACATGTCAAAGATTCCAAGCAGAGTGACAATGAAAATAATTTTTTACTGAAATTAAAATACATTAGAACTATAAATATGACTTTTCAAATGCATTTTTCCTAAACCAGTGTTTGCACATTTGTGTAACAGTCATTTTGATATTTTTCTTCTTTGTCTTGGCTATTTTTAAAAAATAAAATAAAATGGTGTCAACAATTAGTAATATCTTAATGTATCATTTCTATTATATGACTTTTTAAAAAATTAAGTTTTTTCATATTTATCCCACTAATTATATGTCTTTTTCTCACAAAGCAAAAGAAAAAAAGAGGAAAAGTTATATACAAAAGGTAGCTCTATTGTGAAAATGCTGAAGTTATATTTCTCAATGTTATTGCTTTAAAATACTGGAGTGAGTTAAACATGGGTTAAAAATGGAGAACAAGTGAATATGGAGCCAAACTCAGTGTAGGTTGATGCAGAAGTATCTGCAAGCTTTGCTGTTGATAAAAGAAAGATAAATGTAGGATTTAGATCTGTATAAAACCAGAAAGAAAACAGGCAGCTCCTAGCACTGATAAGAAATAAAACACCAGTGCCAACAGCAGTAATAAGGCAACAGGCACCACCAAGACAGCAAGAGATAGGTTGGCAGACAGAAGTAAGAAAGAAATTACACAGACCTGACTATGGTGACAGGACAAGAGTTTGAAGGCTTCCAGCTTTGTGCAACTGGGTAAAGAGCTGCCTTCTGATTCCTGGGGGAGTACCCAACCCACAAGGGGCTGTGGGGACCACACAGACATTCTCTGCCAGCCTTCTTCTCTTGGGTCGGCCACCAATGTGCTACTCGCCTGTGGCTCAAGGGCCTCCTGGGGTGTCCCTCATGGGCATCTCAACACCAGCATGCACAGTCAGGGAGCCACCCAAACTGGGGGGAGACGGGCACCTGGTGTGGTAGGCCACCTCTTTCAGAGCATGGGCAAGAAATACTACAGGAAGGTATTCAGATGGTGCGATGGCATCAGTCTGATCATATATGCCCTTAACAGTCTAGGTTCTAAACTTTCTAGTTCATGATGGAAGTGAGAAAAGAAAAGAAGCTTGCACCAGGATAGGGTCGGTGACACCTCCTGGAAGAGGTGTAAGAGCTGCAAGTAACTTTTTAGGACAGATAGATGGGTACAGACTCTGCAGCTGATGAGTTTTCAAAGACAATGATAATCCACTGTAACAAAGCATCTATAGCTTTTCTCTGGCTTGCAATGACACTGTAAAAGATACTCCTGGTAGCCCATTGTTGTTGTAGCAGGTCCATCTGCTAATGATACGTATCACTTGCCAACGCAGATTTCTAGGCCATCTATCACTCTTCTACCTAACAAATGACCTCCAGCTGCACTTTGAAAAGCCAGTGCTCCCAGGTGTTGCATAGGAACACAGCTATTTGAAAATTAGTCTGGACCTTGAAAGAACATGAGAAACTCTGTAAATAGAGCTTAAGATGCTGTTCAGGTGCGAAACTTTTCACATACTAAATCAGATTCTGTCACTGCAAATCAAGAACTGAAAATAAAACTGCAACTTTGTTTTCTAAATTTTCTCTTTCTTTTCAGATCAGTCTACAACACAGTAAAATAATGCCGTAGGAAATGAGAAGGATGTTAATAAAGACTTCTTTGCCTTAGTTATCAGGTCAATACCAATAAAGTATGCTGGAGAAGGGATGAAATGTATGTCATCATTATATGGATTACTAATGACACCACTACCTTGTACCAACAGTAACCTTCAGATTTTTCCTGCTAGTAAAAGCAAGAAACTAGCAAAGGAAGGAGTTATTTGGCTGTCATACAATGTGGTAGAAAACTAGATTTGCCTCTCTTTCCTGATTAAATCTAATTTACAATAGAAGCTGGGGAGGTAGAAGAGCATTCAGTCTGTGCCTGTAAACATCTCAGTGTTAGGTGTTGAAAAACTCTAATTTCTACTCTATTTATTACTCTATTTGTTAATCTATTTGTTACTTTCATCTTGAACCCCTATCCTCTGGAGTTTTCTGAAATACCAGACTATGTAGGGAAAGAGTGAGAAAAGCACTTGTTTCTTCCATTCTGTCTGTACAAATGTATTCACAGAGAAAAAATTAATGCTTGCCATTGTGGATCATATCAAGGAACTCAGATTTAATAATGTAAAATGCAGTAATTACAGCCATTTATAACAGGGGTTATATATGTATTGATGTGTTTTCAAGCAAAGAATTATTAATAAATGACCTTTCTGAACAATGCATCGGTTGAGTCTGTCTGTAAGATGTCAGTCCAGGCACCTCAGAGTGCAGAAATCCAACACAGCTCATCAGCTAATGCTCAAATACATTGTCACATATTTGCTAGTACTTTAGAGCAGGAACATTTGCGTAACTTGTTTAAAATGCTCCTGTTCTGTTTGGAGACAGTCAAAAGCCTGGAGATTTTGGTTTTCAGTGTCATCCTTAGTGTAATCTACAGTCTGTAATATCATGAATGCTATAATAAATTTCTGGCCACATCTCCTATGTGCAATTGGAGTGGTCTGAAATACCTTAATCATTTTATAACATGGTTCTGGATATTCCTTTGATCACTAGTGTACCACACTTCTGTAGCACTGGGGGTATGCTAGAAGAGTAATGCGCTACCCAAGAAAGAAATTGTGGAGGAGGTCTTTCATCATCAGGGTATGCTAACCTTGGCCATCCCTAGAGCCAGCATGCAAAGGTCATAGGTTAGGCATGGTTTGAGTCTTATACTATTACAAATGCTTCATACCCTCCATTAACACTAATGGGTATTCTGTGCAAAGAAATCAAATACTAATGCTTCAGAAATGTTAAGCCCACTTAAGCAATGGTACTCATTGGTGTACATTATTTCCGTCTTTCTAATGATCATGCATAAAACTAGAAATTTTGTTCACTGTGCAAATTAAGTCATAGGATCAATTACTTCTTGTTCTTCTGACTCCTCAGTAGTCTTTTTTCCTTTTTCTTTTTTTTTTTTCTTCCCTCTGTGGCACATGTATTGAGTGAAATCCATAACCTGGCAGGGTGTGAGTGCACAGGCTGCATCATTCCCAGGCTCCATCCACCATGTGCCCAGGCTTCCAAGGAGAAGCAAGGGAAACCATGCACCCTTGTGAGCAGGACAGGTCATGCCAAATCCCCAGCTGTCACCCTATGCTCTGATTGTCACAACAGCTTATGACAGATTAGACGAAGTGGCTTTGACTGGCATATTAAGAAAATTGGTTGACATCAGCATCAACTAGGTAGGCCTAAACCTTCTAGCTCCCCAGCAGCACCTCCAAGAATAGTTATCCTTTGTTTGATTAAGAATGGTGTTAGCAACTAAAAGAAAAGCACACTGTGGACATACTGCATCCTTTTGCAATCCAATATCATCTTTTGCTGAGAGTTAATGAAGAGTAAACAGGAATTTGAGATAAACTGGGCTGATAAAGAACAGAGCTTGTATATCTTCTTGACTTCATTTGCACAAGTCCTAGAAATATGTCTGTGGACAACCATCAGACGAAGATTTATTTGTTTGCTCAAATTGATTAATAATTTTGCACTTTTGACTTGGTTTACTGCTTTCTTTACATTTGTCCAGATATTTGAACCAGATAACTAGCAAGTGACAGCTTAAAAGGCATTAAGTAGGCAAATATACAAACACACCCTTCCATATCAGTCTTGGGTTTTCATGTGAATGACACGTGTCAACCTGATCAAGGCAGATGATACAATGATTTACTCTTTGTGAAATTTTTCACAGCCATGTTTGTGTGAAAGGTTGTTCAAGTAAATTAGTTTCACTCAATAGCACTGTGGAAAAATGGGTGAAGTGGTAAACAGACAGGAGGATCCAGTCAATGTTTTGTGTATTTTTATCAAACTCTGGGAAGGGTCAGGAAGATCAGTTTTTCCCCTGCAGCAGTAAAAGCCACAGAACTCCTCCTCCTGGCTTTCGGAGACCAGTTCTTATATGTCCCAAGGGGTAGGGTGAGGTCCTGTCTTGAAATCACTTCTTGTGCGTACAGCTCAGGTAGGGGGAAGCAGGTAGGATTTAGAAAAACATCCTTAGTGCTTCAGGCTAACTGGTATAATTTTGAGTGTCTGTGTCCAAAGACTTGTCTGCTTTTTCCAGAAACCACCTTCCCCTGAAAAACTTGCCTCTCTTAAAACTATAGGTCTGCAGTGTTATTTCTCATGCTGTGTGGATGACAGGGTTTACCCATATAAAAGAGGTGTTCAACAAAATGGAGCAGATTTTGAAACCATGGCTTAGGGCTGGACATGATCAAAGAGTGCATGGGTGCAAACATCATACAGTATCACCCTTGCGCCACTTTTAAGTATGTATTTTAAGGTGAGCTGGTAAAAAATCCTAAAGTCCTTGATAGCCCTGGTGGGCAGGCACTCTGCCTCTCTGCTTTGTGCTCACTCATGGACCAAAACAGCCTTCACTTGTGTTGTTTCCACCTGTAGAAAAAGTGTTAGTCAGCAGAATTTGTATCCAATAATTGAAGTTTGAGGATGTGAAAATGAATTCTTGGCTCCAAGTCCAGCAATATTCTGTATCAGAAGAACTGTATAACTACACTTTGATTACAGTGGTTATAGTACAAGTTACTTAACTACTTCCAAAATGAGAGGGTGAAGAGGAAGACCAATATTTCACCTTTAAAGTCACATTTGCACTTTGCTTCTGTCAGAACCTAATGTCTTTTTAAAATTTATTTTATTTTATATTTTTATTTCAGTGAAAATACTTTCCCTGTTAGAATAAAAGGAAGACTGACAATAAAGGAGTTTTCACAGAGTGAAATGTGTTGATGTTACAAGATCTACTCATGAAGTCCTACCTAAAGATTTTGTGGTTTTCTGGAAGTTCCTGCACATCTTTCTTCTAAGCTGTGAAGGAAATGTCTCCCTGGTTGTCACCAACATGCCAATATGGCAGGGTCATAATTTTGCACATACAGTAGTGCAGCTCCAGGTGAACTACAACCAGTATTTTATTCCAGACCAGGACAAAGGCATTGAGCTTGGGAGGAGGAGTAGGTTGTGTTGGATGCAGCAGAAATAAGAAAACTTTGTAACTTAGCTCTTCCGGATAGAGGCTATAGATATTATTCCCATCTTTCAAATTAAATTATATGAAAGGCCTACATCCCTCTGGTCCCCCACACTGGCAAACAGTGGGATATCGGTGGGATATCACTGAGATATGGGATGCTGCCCCAGATCACTGTAAGCTGTAATGGGAGCTAGGAGCAGCCCCAAAATTTCTGATTTCATCCCATTGAATATGTCATATCTGTCTCTAAAGCAAATAATCATGGTCTCCTGCAAGTGGGGCATTTTTATTCACTTCACACAACCCTATGAAAGATTGTCAAGGTGGGATAGAAACATTAATGTGTGAAACATGATTAGTATTTTGTAAAGTCAGAAATGCAGTGGTTCATTAAATAATCTTTTTGATAATTAGAAATAACCCAAAGACTTTAATTTCACTCTAAATTCCAGAAAGTGTAACAGATGATGTTGAGGTCCTAAGGAATTCAATATTCTACACTGACACTTGTATTCTACACATTTTGAGCATTAGGTGTAAGATAAGGCATTCAAAGGAAATTGCAGGTATCCAATATTTGTATAGAGCTATTATTCTCCAACTCAGCTGAGAAATTAATTTTTGGAATCAAAATAATGTCAAAATATTCTATATGCAATTATGATATATGCAATGTATACCCAGAACTTAATTGTTCATTTACATGGTTGATGTAGCAATTTTTTCTTTTGAAACTGTTTTCACATCTTGAGGGAAGGGGCTGAGAAATGCACAAGGACAGCCTTTACTGTGACCTATAATATATACACCCGTATTATATTCAGAATATATTCCAATCTTTTTACTATAACCTATCTAAAAATTATGCAAGGTTCAGGGCTGAGCCCTCACTAGTCCAGTATAAACTGTCAAAGTATTGCTGAGGGATTTGACCCAGCAGTTCCAATTAATATCATACTAAATCCCTATGCTCAGCTTTAAAAATTGAGCCCTGAAGGACTAACCTGTTTGCCTACATTCTTTATTATTGTTGTTATATCAGCAGGATATGTAGAGCTAGGTAACATCAGTTCATCACTGCCACCACCTGGTAAAACTCCAAAATTTTATATTTGTGAGTACAGGTGTATCAGCAAGGTAGCAAAAGGGTTAAACAAAGAAGCAAGAGTGAATCTTGAGGGTAATCATCCTTAACCAGCATTACAATGTGGAATGGAAATGTGAGGATACAAATAAAAGCTTCCAGTCTGCCTAGAGTAGAAAGATAAGACCAAACCTTCAGAAATATAAGTGGTTTGGGTTACTTTGTGTGTGTGTGTGTGTGTGTGATTGATTGATTGATTGATTGATCTATCTAGTTGTGTGTGTTTTACAAACTGTAGATTGAGAGTGGCTCATTGAGGTAAACCTGGCTAGGCAAGGTGACAATATTATCCTTCAGATTCTGGTTGGTCTGCAAGACTGTTCGATATATTCTCATCAGGACTTGATTTTCATTCCTCTGCATGTTGATAATCATTTGCCTTCCCATGCAAGATGTTTAGGACTAAGCTGGTGGCTGATGGGCTGTCCCTTATTTCCACTATAATCCTCTTCCCTCACTTCCTGATACACAGATAAATGGCTCTGGGCCAATTATCTCCCAGGAACACTTTGTACTCCTCCTAAATCTTTAATCCTACTTTATAAAGTCACATTTATAATAGTGCATTCAATCCTTACCCCAGCTAGATACCTGCCTCTTAATTAGCCAGTGCCAGGAAGTCCTGAGTTGCACATGGGATTGAGAGGTACCTGCAACAGTGCAGGAGCTGGTGGATGGCACAATCACACACAGAGGAGTGTATCCAAACATTTCAGCATTTATTCCTTTCATAAACATTGCCATGTTCTCTAGATGCATGGTGTTTTCATGTAATTTTAAGCAGAGAATTTCTAGGGCAAATGGGAAGAATATGTATTAATTCTGACTGGTATCTATGAGCTTTTGGGCTGAGTTTGCTGAAGGAGGATTCCTTGCTGCAGGCCACTTCTGCTGTTCAATTTAATTTCATGCAATTTTGATAATTGTCATAAAAAATATTCCACACTTTTAGACCACCATTTTCTTCTCTGGTGAGAAACTGCAGTGCAACATTTCTTGCAAGCTACTGGTTAGAATAGAAAGTCAAAATAAATATAATAAATTAGGAAGAATAATCTGGACAGTTGCAAGGTGGCTACAGTCACTGTTCTGTTGATGGTTTTATTCCCCCACACACCCTCCTTCCCTATTTTAGCTTGGCACCTTTTATATAACTTATATTATCACAACTGTCTTTGTGCCAGGAGGAGTGAAGTAGTCTCCTGTTCCAAGCTTCTGCTACTTTAGATAA
The DNA here is from genome assembly GCA_024611175.1 of Megaceryle torquata. Lineage (NCBI taxonomy): Eukaryota > Metazoa > Chordata > Aves > Coraciiformes > Cerylidae > Megaceryle > Megaceryle torquata. The sequence continues at coordinate 27,003 of JANIJG010020891.1, forward strand.
GCCAGCAATAATTATTTCTGAGTGAAACAAAATTAACCCTCACAATGGAGCCTGAGTCCATAGCTGTATTCCAATTTGGAAGTCATTTGTCTTGGGATACAAAGGCCCCAATTCCCTGTAGTACCAAATGGTGTTCTTACAGATTCAGAGTTACACTGGGAACCCAAAAGTCCCAAAACCAGTATTATAAATCTGTCATCATTGCTTTATTATAACTCCATGTTGCTATAACTCCACAATGAGGATTATGCAGTGGGAATAAAGCACAGATGAAGACTGTCTCCCCATTAATTTGCAAACTAGAGAGACAGATGTCTGCTACCATCACAGTCAGAGGGGCTGCCTCTGAGAGTCAGGATTTCTTGTGTGCCTGTTTTGATATAAATAAGACACAGCAGAGGATCAGACAAAGAAAATAAAGAGGTACCAGGTTAAAAGGGAAGGGGTAAAAGGCTGAAAGGAACAAGATGAAAAGCATAAAAGGTGACAGGGAGGGTACTAAATCACTTCTTGAAGTCCCTTTACCCTGTTTCTTATGATTTTATAACAGATAAGGGTCTTGTTTTAGCAAACAGTGTTTCATACATGTTATTTCTCTAAAGTGTTGCATGACAGTTACATACATCAGCAGATATTGTGATATATTTGTCTTAATCTGCAGAAGAGTGGCATCTGTGGAAGACATGCCATGGTACACCTATCTTCATATTTCATAATCTGTTACCAAGTGCAGCTCTTCTGACTGATAAGAAGAAGCATTTCTGCTGCCTCCTCCCACTGAGTAATTCAGTAAAACCACACTGACAAGCAAAAGCATACCCTCATGTGTTACCACAAAGAGATTTAGACAGCCTATAATCCTGAACTAGGCATGCCCACCTGTAGTGATCTAGACATCTGTGTAAGGTGTGTTTGAATATACAACACAGACATACCTACCTAATCCTTCACATTCATGCACAGGTCATATTATCCTGCTCCAGTGAAATCTAGCATTCCCCTTTTCCCAGTTATCCATGGGTGTGCAATTAGAAGTGAAGGAGGCAGACAGATGTTGAGCAAGCACTAAGATGTCACCATTCATCATCAGCTAGCAGATACTGAATTTGGCTGGCTACCCCAGCTTAGTCGGATAGTTTGGCACACTGTCTCTCAACACTAGGTTTTTCACCGAGGATCTTAAATTGTACTAAAAGTTCACTCCATAAATCATGTAAAACTGGAGGATGAGTTTGGCTTCACTTTTTGACATCAAGTAAAGTTATTAGAAATTCAGACCTTTTACAAGCAGTTTTGCTTCTCTAAGTGTCACCTTTCATCTCGAGACAGCATCACTGCCCATTTAAAAATGAAAAGGGCATTTGGCCAGCTGTTAAGCTGAATTCTTTTCCTCCGTTCTGCCTGCGCTTAGTCTTTCAATGTGAAGTATAAAAGGCAAAAAGAAAGTTCTAATAGATGGGACCATAAGGAGATTCACATGCCATCTCTGAGTAAAAGAAAACAAAGACTTTCAGGAGCTAAGAAACATGTCGTCATATGTGGTATTTCTCTAGTCAGCAGCAAAGCTGTCTCTAATGCACAGCACACTTAACAAATCTAGAATACTTCATGCCAAATATGGGTAAAAGCTAAAGCTTTGCCTCCCACAGGTTTTATCTGCAGCTGCTGAAGCAAACATTTCTACCTCTCCTCCCTCACTGAATGGGAGATTGTGTTTCAGACCATTGTTTTCTGTAGACACTTATTAACCCTGTTGAATTTAGAGCAGGGGATTGCACTCAATATCTATTGATTAGCAGTCAGTGCTGCAGTAATCCTTAGGCCTTGATCAATTTGGGATGTTGACTAGGTCTTGGTACACAGCAGTGCCCTTTTCAGCAGTCATTGATATGCATGCAAGGATGTGGGAGAAGCAGAAGAGGTTAGCGTGAAGTCAAGTGTTTATACATTACAGGAAATTCCTGGTGAGGTGATGGAAGCTTTTATCATAGCCTGACAGAGTCCAGGGTTTAAATCATGTAAGCACACATCAAATCAAAACACTTCTCAAGACAACGTTGGAAAACAGAATCCATTACTCAGTGACTGCAAACAAAAATATGCTTTGCCTAGGTAGAAAAGACTCATTAAATTCTTCCAAGATCATCTCCTCCAATTAACATTAATATGATAAAGCTTTATGGATTATTTGTTTTACCTCTCTTCTCATCCTTTCTGCTCAGAACTAAATGTGATTTGACATAGCAGCTATTTCCAATAGGGAAATGCCTTTTTTTTTTTTTTTTGACATGTTGTTCATTTTGTCCTCCTGCTAGCTTTCTTTCAGCATCAACCTCAGCCTCTGATTTACAAACAGGGATGGTGTACCTTGCAAAGACTCTAGAGTATCCTTTTTCCAACTACCTACCACTTTTCCCATCTAGCTCAGATGCCTGCATAGAAGCCACAAAATTATAATTTCCACATATATATGAGAAATGGCAATGCATTTTTTATTTAATATTCCAGTCTGAAAACAATGTCAATTCAGAATTACAGATTCAGGAACTATTTTTTTTTGTAGTTGTGAGCATAGACCTCCAGCAGAGGTGTAAGAAAGACAGGTGAGGACAGAATTAACTTAATTCTTTCTCATATTGAATTAGAGTACAGCTACAATTCTGAAACAAGAGTTGTTTGAGCTTTATTTTTCTGCCATCCATCCTTCTTTATATGCTTCTCCCTGTGCATGAAGAGGGTCTTACTACAAGCACCACCTGGAATGGAAACAGTCTAGGGGAAAAAACATCTGAACATGACATAAATATGGACTTCCTTCATATGGACTACTTAGTAATAAGACTGTCCACCTGCCCAGTTACTAGTCCAAGGATGATTGTTTAAGAATGCTCTTTCTTATTTATTGACATGAGGGATTCAGTCACACTCTCCTTTCTTGCATTTATTTTTCTCATGACCAGTTTTCACTAAATCTTGAAATCTCTGCTTCACTTAAAAAGGAAATCAATAAAATCCCAAAAGCATTACTACAAAATAGATTACAGAACAAATAGCTGCTTGCTTTATGATCATAGAATCACAGAATGGTTGATGTTTGTAAGGACCTCTTGAGATCATCTTGTCCAACCCTCCCGCTCAAGAAGAGTCAGCTGGTGCAGGTTGCCCAGGACAATATCCAGTCTGGTTTCAGATATCTTCACAGATGGAGATATTCACAGCTTCTCTGGTCAACCTGTTCCAGTGTTCAATCACCCTTACAGTAAAAAAATGTTTTCTTCTGTTCAGATGGAATGTGATGTGTTCTAATTTGAGGCCACTGACTCTTGTCTGAGGGTCTACTGAGAAAGGACCCTCATCTTCATTCTCTTTCAGCAAGTATGTATACACATCAGTAAGATCCTCCCTGAGTCTTCTCCAGGATGAACTGTCCCATCTCTGACATCCTATTTTCATATTCCAATCCCTTCATCATCTTCATGTTCATCTGTCTCTTGTGTAATAATAGGCAGGGCTTATTGACAGGGCTTTAAACTAGATTGGAAGGGGAAAGGGGTTGTAGCTGGGTTTTGTAGCTGAGCACTAGTGGTGCTCTAGTATTAGAACTTCTCTGAAACACCTATACACTAATGCACACAGTTTGGGAAATAAACAGAATGAACTAGAGATCTGTAGAGGACCACAACCTCATTGCAGTTACTGAGAAACATTGGGATAGCTCACATGACTGGAACACTGTCATGGATGTCTATGTTCTTTTTAGGAAAGTCTGTCAAGGAAAGGTGGTGGAGTTGCTCTTTATGTGAGAGACCAACTGGAATGTATTGAGCATTCCCTGGGGGGCAAGGAAGAGGGAGTTGAAAGCTTGTGGGTAAGGCTTAAGGGAGAGACTAGTATGGGAGACATTGTTGTGGGTGTTTACTACAGGCCACCGGATCAAGACGAGGAAGCTGAGAAGGCCTTCTACAAGCAGCTGGAAGTAGCCTTGTAATCACAGGCTCTGGTTATCATGGGGGACTTCAATTACCCTGACATTTGCTGGGAAAACTACACAGCCATCCATGCGAAGTCCATTAGGTTCCTCCACTGCGCTGACAATAACTTCTTGATGCAGGTGGTGGAGAAGCTGACAAGTAGAAGAATAGTGCTGGACCATGTACTAAGAGATTAGACAACAAGTAGACAAGAAGTTCTCCATGGAACAGCAATGTGCCCTTGTGGCCAGGAAGGCCAATGGTATCCTAGGGTGCATTAAGAAGAGCATGTCCAGCAGATCAAGGGAAGTTCTGCTCCCCCTCTACTCTGCACTGGTGAGACCTCACCTGGAGTATTGCATCCAGTTCTGGGCTCCCCAGTTCAA